>RJWT010047871.1:0-11240 GCA_004365215.1 Cuniculus paca | reverse complement strand
ACTTTTCAAAACCCTTTGTAGTGTTGATTTGGTGGTCATGAATTTCTTCAGTTGTTCTTTGTCATAGAAGTATCTTATTTCTCCATTAATTTTGAAAGATAGGTTTTCAGGGTACATCAATCTGGGTTGGAAGTTGTTTTCTTTCAGGACTTTGAATACTTCACTCCAAACTCTTCTTGACTTGACAGTTTGTGTTGAGAAATCTGCCATGATTCTGATGGGCTTCCCTTTATAGGTGATCTGTTCCTTTTCTTTTCTTTTCTTTTCTTTTCTTTTCTTTTCTTTTCTTTTCTTTTTTTTTTCAGTATGAAAAATTTATTGAGAGAAAGAAAGCCTCTGAGAGGGTCAGAAGGGGGCCCAGAAAGTGAACTGCCTGGCAATCTCACTTCTCAAGGGTGTTTATTGAGGAAAGTCATGAGGTAAGACAGGTTTAAAGTGGGAATAAATAAGATCAGAAGTATCATCGCTTAGATAATATTGATCCAATGGCAAATCATAGTCTAACAGCTTTCAGTATTCTGTTCTTGTGCCAGATTTCTGGGATCTTGATTGTTATATGTCTGAGTGTTGTTTTGTTGTTGTTGTTGTTTGTTTATTTGTTTGTATTTGGTATCAAACTCAGGACCGCATGCTTGCCAGGCAGGCACTATGCCATTGAGTTATATCTCCAGCCCTGTAAATTTATTTTGGTTGTGACCAATTGGAGTTCTGTATGCCTCAGTTATCTGTATGTCAGATTCTTCTCCCATGCTTGAGAAATTTCCTGCTATTATTTCTACAAATAGTTTTTCTTTATGTCTTTTGTGTTGATGCCTGCTTTTTTTCATTGGCACCAATTATTCTTATATTATTTTTCTTTACATCATCTTGCAGCTGTTAAATTATTTTCTGATCTTTTGTTATTTTCAAGAAATCTTTCTTTTCATGATTGCTAGCCATGATCCTGTCATCAAGGTCTGAAAGTTTGTCTTCAGTTTCATTCAAGTGGTTTTGCCAGTTTTCAACGGAATTTTTAATTTCCTAGATATCTGTTTGAATTCATTTCATGAATTTTATTTCTTTCCTATATTGATCATTCACAATTTCCATCCCCCATCATCTATTTTTTTATCTATCTGTACTCTAGATTTGCTGAACAATTCCTTTTTTTTTTATTTTAAAGAGAATATAACAAAACGAAACAGAACAGAACAAAGCAAGCAATATAGGACTTCAAAGCAAGACAACAGGAAATCAACAGTGGCTACCATAGTGGCAATTCCTTTATAAATGTTGACATTTCTTCTCTTTTCTTTCTTTTTTTTTTATCTGAGAGATTATTTCTGATCTGATTTCCTCTAGCCTCATGGATTTGTTTCTTTAGTTCAGTGCTATCATTTCAGAAACTTCATGTGTGTGTCTTCTGATTTATTCTATGTACATGTCTTGTGGACTTGTGGGTGGGTCGGAAGTCTGAGATTGCATTTTTCTTCTTTGTCTTGTCATTTTCTATTTCAAAAAAAATTTATGTAAAAATTTTTTTCTTTCATCTTCTGTAATGATCCTTGTGAGTTTTTTTTAGTAGTAGCTTATATCACTAGTATCAAGGCCTCTGTAAGAAAAGTATGTTATTCAGGAATGTCTTCTGTGTGTCGGACATTCTTGGTTTGTGTCTGTCCCAAAATCCTACCTTCCCAATTAACTAAAAGTGGAATGTTTGTATGTTTGGCTCAGTCCTCCATCCTTTGGTGTAGAGCTGTGGTGAGGTTGTTATCCCAGAGCTTCCCAGTATTGTCACAGAAGAGAGAACAACACATTACAACAGATATGACATCTTAGCTAAAGTAGTAAAATTGGCAATAACTATAGCATCAAGTACAATTTAGAAACTGACAAACTGTGGTAACTATTGATTTTCTACTTTAAACCATAGGAGCAAGTCTATAGTTATAGAACAGAACTGAGAAATTAGGAGTTTGTATGCAAAGTGTTTCCCCTTGTAGAGTGGTTTTAATTTACCCAGTTTCTAAAGAGAATCCCACAACTTCCTAAAACAGACAAGTCACATTTTTATTTATCACTGCATTCTGAAATGCACTGGTGAAGCAGAAATATTTTCAGTCAGGATTGTAATTTTGACATTCACGTGATAAATCTTGTCAAAAAAACTCCTGCCCTGACCCATAAAGCATACGTTATTATTATTCATTGGACAGTCATTCAATGACAATATACTAAGTGCAAGCACTGTAGATGCAAAGATAAGTTGGAAATGATGGTTGAGCCAGGATCCTAGTAGCAGGCAGATGGCACATTTGGGTAGTACAATTGAGGATAATTTAATGAGGGGAAGATTTACAAAAGTAAGAAAAGAGTTAAAAGAATCAATGCAAACAGAAAGAATCCAGAACCAGCAACAGCAAAGAGATTTTAATCCCTTTAACCAGAATGCACAAGGGGCTAAGAAGAGGACCACTCAGTAAAGGGATGCACATCTGTCAAATTGGCACTCAGGAAATAGAAGTCTTTGCCTTTCTTGCTTCCTTCCCTCCTACCTCCTGCTGGTACTGCCTATTAGCTGATCCCAGCCAGAAGCCAGAGTACAATTACTTACGTGCCCCTGTCCAGAGCAGGCACCATGCCTGATTCATTTTCCATGGTCAGCATTGAGCATGGTGACCGGCTTATACCAAGAACTCTGTAAATGTGTGCTATGTGAATAGATGCAGCATCTACAGGCAGAGATCAGTGTTTGACTGATAATGACCTTCAGAAGCTGTGTAAGATAGAAAGATGACCCCAGTGCGGGTGCCCTACAGATGTAGGTTACCCTGACATTAGTCATGAGACCTTCAGATCATAAGAAAGTATGAACTATGCAGACATGTCCAGTCCTGTCAGATGAACTGGAAGCCTTCGAGCAGGAGAATGGGAGGGCCAATAGACAGGCGACTAGAGGTCAAAGTCCTTCTCCCTGCTCCTGGACTTTGGACTCTGATGGAAGAGAGATGGCCACAGGAAGTATGTGGCAGTTGTCCTCACCTGCAGAGATATGGGCAATACAGTTTTGAGGGCTCCTGAAGAGCATGACTCAGAGAAAAGAGGAAGGACACAGCATCATCACTCCACACACAGGACCAGCAAGGGTGGGCTGTCTTGGGCATCTGAGGCACAGAGGCTGATATGCCCAGGGCATGACAGCAGTCACGGCATCCATGTCCACTCGGGTGTTTTTGAAGACTGGGCATCAGCAAGCAACCAGAGCAGGTGCAGAACATGGCTTAACAGCTCCAAGACTCACCCTGCCCCCCACTACCAGGAAAGCTGAGTGATGTTCCCCTGAGAAACAAAGTCCAATGCCAAGAATGAATGTGTGTGGTTGCTCACTACCATCAGCCCCTTGAGGCTGATTGAGCACAGGGGAGAGGCAAGTTTAAGAGATCTGGGTAAAGACCTCGATTTTTATCAAGAAAACATAGCAGCTAATTCTTCTGTCAGACTAAACCCATAAGTCATACCTAGTACTCATGCGAGTGTCTATATTCTCCATGGCTGCAGGAAATGAGAAATTCAGTGCTAGTCATTATTCCTGATCCTTCTCCTCCTTTGCCTTCAGCTTCGAGAACAAACAACAGCACAACTCATTTGTTCCTTCATGGACCAAGCAGTCATTCATTGCTTGCCACACTTTGGACACTGGTAGGCTCTGGGCACTCCAGAGAGAGTCCTATAGACACAGTGCCTTCTTTCCTGAGTTTATCCCACAGGAAGTTGTGAGTGTTGAGACATGTGGGGCAGTTACCACAAAGGGGCACACACCTATCAGCACACACACAATAACAAAAGCAGATGGGGCATGGAGAACTGCTGCCCCAAGCTCCCTCATGATCACAAATGATCCAGACCTTGATCCCTAGGGAGATAAGTGGAAACCTTCTGCACTTTGGTCAGGCAGAATTGAAATCACTCATCATGGACCGCAAGTGTAGATGCATCAAAGCCTCTGATTATCTACTCAAGTGCCTTCAGAAAAGGCTCCATACTGAGGGTCAAATGTCTGGCTCCTTCAAACAACTGCATCAGAAGCTGGTATAAACAGGAAATGGAGGATATTACCCCATCTCTTATAGCAGCCTGACTGAGGCTGGTTCCTGCAGATCACAACACAGAGCAGGCACAAGCAGGGGTCAACATCAGGAAGACCAGGAGCAGGGAAGACAGGCTAATAGTCTGTGGGAGGAACATGGGGATAGGTGGCAAGCAACCTGCCCATTTGCTCCCCTATTTTTTCCTTACTGCCCACCATGAACCCCAGAAGTAACCTACTTTCATGACTAGCCTAGATGGAACCATAGAGGAGGTCTACCAGGTGAAGAAGATGCTAAAAATGACCTTTAAATCAAGAACATCTCTACTTCAAAGACATTTCTACCAACTTCAAGCTAGAGAGTTGCCAGAGCTACACCAGGTCCCAGAAGGCCCCTATAAACCACTCATCAGATGATGACTTCCTTACAACAGCCCATTGGACTTTTTGGAGCACTCCTACATCTGTCATCTAATTTCTTTCCTCCCAGTAACCCCATGAGTCACTTGTTCAGCACAAATAAGTCCCAGGATGGAATGACTTCTCAAAAAACCATCACTTTCCAGCTTTTCATTTTTCCTAGAAATGTATTTAAAGCTATTTTTCCATCTGAAATCTATTTGGAGGTCATTGGCT
Source organism: Cuniculus paca (assembly GCA_004365215.1). Classification (NCBI taxonomy): domain Eukaryota; kingdom Metazoa; phylum Chordata; class Mammalia; order Rodentia; family Cuniculidae; genus Cuniculus; species Cuniculus paca. The sequence goes on along the minus strand of RJWT010047871.1, from coordinate 6,538 downwards.
GCAAACTCCCCAATGAAGTTCTCCTCTCAGTTCTTCACTCTGGCCAAGAAATCTTTCTTTTGGTGCCAGAATTGACTGGAAAACTCATTCCAAGGTCAAAGGAGTGAAGTCTGCCAAAAGCAGACCAATTTCACTCTTTTTACGTCCCACTTGCTTGTCAGTGAGTTGTCAGGAGGCTGGGCTTTGATTTGTGTAACAAGGTGACAATATAGAAACACATGTGGAAGCACAGTGGTGCGTTGGTTTATGAACTTAACTTGTTTTACAGTTTGGGAGACAATGTGTCTTTGTTTGTGTGTGGAAGATTGCTGTGGTTGCATTTGTCACCCAACAGAGTTCCTGAAAGGAAGTAAAATATTGCCAAACTCTTTTGTTTGGGAATGGAATTGTTTGCAAATAGAAGCATTTGTGAACCAAAGTATTACTGCATATGCTGAGAGTGTGCCTCACTGGGCAACAATTCACCAGTGTTTGTGGACTATCTGCTCCAAGACAGGCTCAGTATCAAGAGTCGGGGATGGCAAGGATGAATGGGGCAGCACCCAGCCCTCATAAGACATGCAAAATGCAGCCAGCAGAAGTTTACATAATAAACCATAATAATGCAACAAGAGTGGTGAGGCCTACAGGATGGGTGTGGCCAGCTGTGACCAGAGAAATTAGGGTCATGATGCTATGACATGTCTTAGAAGAAGAAAAAGCTTTCACAGTCAGAAAAGCCAGAGTGACCACTTAAGAAGAAACCTTGCTACTGGCCTTCAGCTCCCTGGGCCCCCTATCTCTTTCTAATGGTTGGGACGTACTCCCTGGTCAGGGACACAGAGGTTACCGTGTTTCCCTGAAAATAACACCCAACTGGAAAATAAGCCCTAGTTAATCATTATCATGGTGACAGCCAGTGTCATGCAAAAGATTATACCTCACTATTCTCTTGCTTGGTGGCCACTCTATAACGGCAAGTAAAGCAAGGATAGGTGGATTGCAGGTGGCACTTTTTTTTTTTTTTTTTGGTATCCAAGATGAACTGACAACCTTGCGCTTGCCAGACAGGCACTTGTGCTGCTGAGCTAAACCCCCAGCCCTGCAGCTGGCATTTTTGACCTCTAGTTTTCAAGGCTCATTATTTTCCAGTTAGCCCTTATTTTGGAGAAATGTGGTGTATTGGTTGGGTCCAGACAACCAACTTGCCCAGCCTGTTGTTGTTCCAGTACCGCTTCTGCCAACCAATCACTGGATAAAGTATAACATAGGTACCTACCACTGCCTCTACTCTACAACTCAACTTGTCCCCAGAGGAACCCAGCAAAAACAGTGGAGCTAAATGGGATGTACTTTCTGACACTCTGGTCTCTCCAAAAGTAGACTCCAAGATCAGCCCACCCAAGATTCCAGTTTCCAACCACCAAGTCCACCTCTCTGTAGCCCACTTTGCACATACCAAGATTCACCCCAGGCTCTGTGGCAGCAGCAAAGATTAATGCGTACACAAGTGTTACATGTAGTACACCATTACATATAATATATTCACATACTGTAGACACGTGCACAAATCCAACACACTGCAAGCATAACACACTCATGAGGCACATACTCAGTACAGTAACTCAAAACTCCTACAAATACAACATGCATATGCATAGCAGATACACAATAAATCACGGAAACACACATAGACACAAAACTCATATCAGCACAATAGACTCATATACAACAGATGCACACAAAACACACAGAAGCATGAATACCATACATACGCAGATAGAAAACAAATGTGGATACAACATACACATATACAACAGACACAAATGCAAAGACTCAGCATACTCTCCAACAAAGACAAACTCAGACATACACGCAAATCCTTAAACACACATGAAGCCCCACACATCTGGAAAGGACTATTACCACAACCACTGATTTCCACTCAGGCCACCAGGCCCTTCATGTGTTTCTCTGCTGTACACCAGTAAGTGCCAGCGTCATCTTTCTGCAAGTTTTCCAGGGCAACGGTGAAAGTGCAGTGACTGTGCTCATCCTTAATGAAGTTCTGCACAGTCAACCAGCACTCTTTCTCAGCTCCTTTGAACCTAAAGAGTAAGAACAGAAGGCCCTGACTGCTCAGTTGCATCAGTATTTCACACAGTGCTCCAACCTAGTGCATGCTGGCCTGCAATGCCTGTGACCCTCTCTTCTAGCCACTATCCCAGCCTGGGCCTCTCCATGAAAAATGAATGTCTTTGTCTTCTCAGTTCTCCCTGGAATCCAGAAATGCTGTACTCTGGTACCAATACAGAGAGAGAGAGAGAGAGACAGAGACTGAGACAGAGACTGACAGAGATGGAGAGATACAGAGAGAGAGAGAGACAAAGAGAACCCAAGAGACAGAGAATCTGAAGGAAGATCTCCTCGGATGAGGAGAACCAACCCAAGTGACAGCCTTCTGTATGAGAGACCTCACAGCTGCTCTCTATGGGATGTTATCTTACTTTCTGACCAGTGTAGAAACTAAAGCTCTGGGAAGTTGGACAGGTTCAAACTCACCCCAAGTGAAGATGAATATTCAAGCCAACACCTGCACAACTTAATTACTTCACCACCAAAATGTATCACAGGGTAAAGGGGTGCTTGAGACTACTGAATCCCTTAAGGAATGTGTACTTAAAAGCTGTGTATTAATAATCATTAAGAACCCTTGCTTACTTAAAGATTGCTTTTGTATCTATTATCTCACTTTGAAAGGGAAAAATGGGGACTTCCAGGAAGATGGCGGAACAGTAAACAGCAGAGTAAACAGACTCTCTGAGAGAAACAGTCCAGATGCTGGAATATAGCATCATGGGGAGGACAAGAAGGAAGGAAGTGGGTCCCCTGGACCCAGGAAGAATCTAAAATGTGAATTGAAGCCCACAGAGACTAAAAAGAAAAATTTAAACAAAGAAGAAGGTGGTAGCAGGTGGCACCTTAGCCTGGAAACAGACCTACCCTGGGAGAGAAGCTGTTGGAGCCTGGGGACACACAGTCATGGTGGTGGCTGGCTACCCCAGAGGTCTCTGCAGAGAGGCACAACAGTGGAGGAGAGCAGTGGATGTGGAAGTCTGTGCTGGCTGGTGGTGAGTGCAGAGGACTCAGTCCTCCCGTGGGAGACAGCGATTGGCCAGGAGCCATTTTGGAGTCGGGCAGGATAGGCCCAGGGCCAGAACTGCTGATGGCTTCTTCCAGCAGCTCCAAGTTGGGCGTGGATCCATGGAAGTTGCTTGAACTGAGTCCCACTCCCATGCACATTCCAGAGAACATTACATAGGTTCCCAGCCAGCTTAGGTCTGCAGGCCTTGGCCAGCTCCACTCTCATGCAAACTCCAAGGGCCCTTGTGGGCTAGTACCCAGCTCAGTCCAGAAGCACAGGTGCCCACCATCAGATACCCATGGCCAGCATTGGCTAGAAAAACCAAACGGTCTTGCTTCAGAGAAATTATAGCCAATGCAGGAAGTGCCTGGGACCCCACTACCCACGTGTATGAAAGAACCCAGGAATATGTTAAGACAAAGAAGGAAAAGGCAATCTCTGGCATCCAAACCAAGCAGCGCAAGTCCACAAGAGGTAAACATGGAGGAAATCGAGAATCATACACCTGAAATGACTGAAGAGATGTCAACTGAAGTGAAGAAACAACTTCATGAGGCTATAAAAGAAATTAAAACAGAAATATTATCCCAGGTAAAAGAAGAAATGGAAAACATAATAAAAGAATTGCTAAACACCTCTAAAGAAGACATAGATAAAAAAAATAAAGGAGCATAGGAAAATGAGGGAAACCATGAATGAACAATATAAGAGAGATTTAGAATGCATGAAACAGATTCAAAGAGATATCCAGGAAATTAAAAACTCAATCAAAAGCTGGCAAAAACATTTGAAGGAAACTGAAGATAGGGCTGGGGTTCTAGCTCAGTGGCCTAAGTGCCTGCCTGGCAAATACAAGGTCATGAGTTCAATCCCTGGTGCTGCAAAAAAAAAAAAAAAGAAAGAAAGAAACTGAAGATAGACTTTCAAACCTTGAAGACAGGTTTGCAGCTTGTGATCATGAAAAGAAAGATCTCTTAAAAATAACAAGGAACAAGGAAGTAACAAACAGCTGCAAGACAACTCAAAGAGACATAATTTAAGAATTAAAAATGTAAGCTGGGTGTGGTGGCTCACGCCTGTAATCCCAGCACTCAGGAGACTGAGACAGGTGGATCGTTGTGAGTTTGAGACCAGCCTGGGCTACAAAGTGAGCTCAAGGCCAGCCTGAAAGGCATAGTGAGACCCTGTCTCAAAAAAGCAACGGCTGGCAATCTAGCTCAGTGGCCTAAGCGCCTGCCTGGCAAGCACAAGGTCATGAGTTCAATCCCTGGTGCCACAAAAGAAAAAAAGAATTAAAAATGTAAGTGAAAAAACAGGGGTCAAGACAAATGACATCAGGGCTCTATTTACAGAAATAATTTCTGAGAACTTCCCAAGTATGGGAAAAGGAAGTGACATTCAAATAAGTGAGGCATATAGAACTCCAGCCAGCCATAACCAAAACAAATCTACACCCAGGCATATAATAATCAAGATCCCAGAAATTCAACTCAAGAACAGAATATTAAAAGCTGTGAGAGAAAAGAAACAGATCACCTATAAAAGAAAACCCATCAGAATCACGACAGACTTCTCAACACAAACCAAGTCAAGAAAAGGCTGGAGTGAAGTATTGCATGTCCTGAAAGAAAACAACTTCCAACTCAGACTGATGTACCATGCAAAATTTTCTTTCAAAATTAATGGAGAAACAAGATACTTCCATGACAAAGAACAACTCAAGGAATTCATGACCACCAAACCAACCCTACAAAGAATACTAAAGGACATTCTAGAGAGAGAGAAAAAGGACCACGGTCTCAGGAAAAACAGCAGAGGACAACCATCAGGTGGGGCCAGTCAACTGAAGGGAGAGAAAAATAGGGAACCAATGGCAGGAAAATAGCATGGCAGAGATAACACCATGCAAGAGGGCCATAACTATTAATGTAGATGGCCTCAATGCACCAATAGAAAGAAACACAGGCAGAGTGGATCAGGAGACAGGATCCATCAGTATGCTCTACACAAGAAACACATTTAACTAGAAAGAAAATTCATAGACTGAAAGTCAAACGAGAGAGAACAATGCCCTATGTGACAGGGAGACAGAAAAAAAGTAGGGGTAGCTTATCCATCAGCTGCAGAATGGATAAGAAAGACATGGCATTTTATGGGGTGGAAACCTACTCAGCTATAAGGGAAGATAACCTCAAGGCTCTTGTAGGTGGATGGAGGCAGCTTGAGATCATGCTCATGGAAGAAATGGTTCAGAGTCACATGGGTGAATTTCATGTTGTCTCCCTAATACAACAAACTAAAGGAGTTAATGGGATCCAAAATGCACAATACATATTGTGAAAGTGAAAGGGGAAGAATTATCTAAAAAGTGAAGGAAGCAGCAACTGTTAATCTATTATCATGATTTGAAACTCATGCTGTCTTCATTGTTCTGATTAGTTTCGTTTTATTCTGTTTGTTTGATTTTATTATACTTGAAGACATGGACAGCTATTTCAAAGATAACAAAATATATAATTGCAGCCATCAAAGATGTCCAATTATCTTGTTTCAAAACCCTGTATTGCTTTCATTGTTTTGTTTTGATTGCTTTTACTCTATTCTGTGTTGTTTGATTGTATTGTGTCTGAAGGTGTAGGCAACTATTCTGAAGATAACAAGAAGAATTATGGTTGCCACTGCTGTTTCACTAGTATCTTGAAGTTCTGTATTGCTTTCATTGTTTTGCTTTGTTCATTTTGTTTTGGTTTGGTTTGGGGTTTTTTTACTAGTTTTATTCTGTTCTATTTTGTTTGATTTGAATTATCCCTGATGGTATGGGCAGGTAGATTAAAGATAACAAGAGGCATTGTGATAGCCATTATTGATTCCCTTTTACACTGTTTAGAAGTCATGTACCATGTTCATTGTCTTGTTGTGGTTGACTCTATTCCGTTTTATTTTGTTTGGTTGTATTCTTTTCAAAAGAAAAAAAAAGAAAAAGAAAGGGGAAAACTACAAGAGAAATTGTTCTTTTTAAAACTTTGTTCTTTCAAAACTGCCTAGCTCTGTAACTGCTTCATGGCTTTGTAATTACTTTCATGACCCCTGTAACCACGAGAGCATAACTGAACATACAGGCTGCCTGAGTGTGCCATTGCACCAAGCTTCATAAACTGACGATCATTAATCTACCCTTGTAACCAATGATCTCACCCTGCTAGCTAATCAGAAGAACTTCTAGGCTGTTCTGTCTTGCTTTTGTACCTCCTTTGTACTTCTTGCTTGAGATCAAGGCCTAATATTCTGGGAATGAGCCCAACTAGAGCTAACTGATGTAAATAAATCTCTATCGCCTTGAAATAAGTAACTATTTTTTTCAGGGTTAAGGATTAAATCCAGCATGAGTGCAAACTAGGCAAGCATTCTACCACT
>RJWT010047870.1:0-11232 GCA_004365215.1 Cuniculus paca | reverse complement strand
GAAGCAAGTGAATTTACTTTCAGAGATAATCTAATGAGATCAGGAAGGATTAATGAATCAAGAAGGAAAATCTACCTCAGATTTCTAACTCAGTATCTTCTCTAAAGTTACTGCCCTGACAGAGATAGAGATTTAGGGTAGAGAAAAATGTTCTCTTTCTGGTGCTGCAGCTGAGATTTTCATCTTGCAAGGGTCTGCAAAGCACTCTCAAGCTCAACGGGAAAATATTGGAGTTAAGTTTTCCTATCTCTTGTGAGCCTTATCAGATGTTGCAGGGAACAGTGAACAAGCTGGAGAGACAGAGGTAAATGAAACGTCTCCTTGGGTGAAGGGGAAGAGCCATCACCACTATCACTCTTTTTATTTATTTTTCTGCTGGTACGAGAAAAATGAAGTGATTTGTAACTATTGCCTCATAAGGGAAATGTTCTATTTAACTTATACTTATTCCAAGAATAAATAAATCTATTACCACCCATTAACTTCATTATTTAATCCTATCACTTCTTTTAGTTTTTCACTAATATGTAGTAGTTGTGAATATTAACAGAATACAGTGTGATATTTCAACACATGCATGCAGCATGTGCTGATTTAGTCAGGGTAATTAGTATTTCCCTCTTCTTATCAATCTTTATGCTTGGAGACTTTGAGCTCTTCTAGAGCTTCATGAAATATATAGCAAGTTATGTAAACTATCATTATTCCATGGTGCTGTGGAACACCAGAACTTATCTGTTCTATCATTTTAAGTTTTCATCTTTCTTTTTCTTAAGGAAAAGAATAGGGATAGCAAGAAGTAACACAATCATATTCTTTGATATAAAATAATTTCATGAGACCTTTCGATAATAACATCTGGGAATTTAGAGCCATGAGGACAGTTTTTGAAAACTGTATTATTTGCAGGTGTCAAGGATCTAGTGAACAGAGGAACAAGCAAATTAATCTAAATTTTAGAGATAATATGAATTTTAAATAAAGTGTTTAATAGGATCTATGCCTTCAGGATAACGTAAGCTGGAGCCACCAAATCTTTTCTTTATTTCCTTATTGTATGGCATTTAAAAATCAAATGTATATGCATACATACTTGAATTACCCAGTTACTTCTAAAAGATTGTTTTATACGAAATTCCAGTTCTCCTCCCAGTTAAGGAAAGCTGATTGTACTACTAGATGCTTGCATAGCAAAAGAAGCAAAGTCAATCAACTCCTGTTTTGCTTCTATTTTCTCTACATGGACAATAATCTTAAAATAGGAAAGCATTGGTTAAGAAACATAAAGGAGAAATTATAGTTTATTATAGGTTAAGAAGAGAAACAATGAACTGCTTTAGATGAATTCACATGTTCATGCTTTAAGAATTCATATCTAAAGATGAAGTAGCTCTCAAGATTTGTTTTAGAATTCTTTGAAATTCTAAGAAATCACTGAAAATCTGGAGAATGAGAATCTGAGATGGATAAATGTCTTAAGTTTCATTTAAAGAGAATGTCTGATTCAATTATTTTTTAAAATTCTTGAGTATTTAGAAAGAGATGAGGTAGTCTCTAAAGGGCATTCTGACTTTCCTTTCTCTGGATTCCAGGACATTTAGGGTGTGGGGATACAGAGGCTATCTGCTTCCTTTTCTCTTTTCTCCTCAAGGCCTTATTACTTTGACTTCACTCAAGGCCTTCTCAAGAAATCTCCTTTCTTCTTAGTTTGGAAACATATTCTACAGGTATGATGTAGCTTGGTTTCATCAAACCCTTTGAAAACCTCAGAATATCTTTGTGAATAAAATGGAGAAATCCCCTCTCTGCCATCCCCACTTCAAAAGTTTACCTCAGGGCGATAAAATGTCAACCATCAGCACCACTGACTGAATTACCAATGTTGACATTTCAGGCATCAAGGAGGGAAGGGGGAAACTCCTTTTGCACGAATGTTTTTGGCCACCTCTCAAATAATATCAAGTTGGCAACTTCTTGGTTGTAGTTCTTTAGGGCAGTATCTCTTGCGTAAATATTTTTAAAGCCACAAAATGAGCTTTGCAAAGAATGAGAAAAGCAAAACAAAGGACTGTTTCATATTTAAGATTTAAATCTCTGTTCTTGGACCTGGGCCTAGTTCTATTAAAGCACTGACATCTATCCAACAAATCCTATACAAACTATCCTATAGCGAGTATCCACAGAAATGCTCATTTTCCAGTTAACTTTTCCAAAACTCTTTTGCTCTTCTATTTCTTTTTAAAATTCTCTAAAAGGGTAAGTGTGCTTTTTTAAGTGTTACCTCAGAGAACTTCTCATTTTGACCATGAAGTAAATAGAAATATCATTTTATTTTATTTAACTATGCTTACAAATGACAAATAAAGTTCTACAAAATACATGACTTAATCAAGATAATGGAGTGAAAAAACTTGTCTCACTACAAAATTCCTAATTTTCTTTTCTTGTGTAATTCTCATTAGTTTTTTATTTTTTAGGGAATTTTTTTCTTAAAGATAATTTATATCAGTATTTTGTAATTTGTATTTGAAAATTTGACACTACCATATAAAATACTTTCTCATTAGTATTTTGTTAGATTTGTGGAAATTGTGCATTATGCTCTGACAATTTGAAAGGGGGAAAAGGCACACTGGTTTGCTGTGTAGGGTGTTACTTAGTTCCATTGTCCAGATTTAATAAATCCTGCCATGTGGTGATTCAGTTTTATTTGGTTTTGTGCTCACCCAAACTCTTGAGAATAAACCAAAGCACTTTCTTTCTGGTGCTGTGTTAGCTTTATGCTTTGAATGGAAATTAAATGCAAATGCTTTCATTGCACTATCCCCTTGTTAATTTATCGCATGTTTAAACCCAGCAACATATTGGAAAACCTTGTTATTTCGTAATCTTCAGATTCTTTGCACAATGATATTAAGAACAGGATAATGAGTAAAGATAAGCCAATGGGAAGAACACGTCTACAGGGCAACTGGCAGCAGTCCCACAGTCATTAGCCTGTGGTATCTGGTGAAATTGCTGGAATCTGCTTGCACTCTGACTTCATGACAGAGCAAAAAAGAAAGGAGAAAAAAAGTTGCTGGAATTGGAGGATGCGAGCGAGACACTATTTTTGAGCTTTAATTATGCTCAAATAGTTTATTCTTTCCTGAAAGATGTAGCCTTTGTTTGATAAAGCTCAGGCTGTGTAAAGTTTTAGTTAAAATTTAATAAGAAATAATAAGAAAAAACAATAACAGAGTTCCAGCTTTCCATAAAAGATGAAGAGGGAGAAGTGTTTTGCAGGTCACAGCATAAGCCCTGGCTCCAGAGGGGTATGCGATAAGCATTTGTGGGCTGGATTGTGGTGCAGGAGGGGAACTGTGGATATTCCATTTTTGTATTAATGCACTGGGAGTAGAAATACTAATCACAGCCGGATGTTGGTGATCATCCAAGGAGCTAAGTCCTTGGGTGTAATATGCATCAAGTGATGATTACGCACACAGGAATAGAGAGGTAAAGAAAAGGTGTTAGAAGTACTTCCTAGGTGCTTTTCTTTTAGCACTCCTTTTAACCACATTTGAAGCACTGACTTATCATATTTGATTTTAAGATCTGCTGTAGAATAAGCAAGCATATAGCATTTTTCTGGGCTTCTCTCAATACCTGTGTCTCAGTGATCATATTTCAAAAAATAGGTGGAAGTGTTTTCAGTAGAATTATTTGAACTCCATAGAATATCCATGAGCTTGTTGTATGTCTACATCATAGAAACATTTTAAATATTATTTGTTAAACCTGTAACTCATTTGGAAAAATGTATTCATCCTTTATGATGCCTGTCCCTCATTTTAAAAGTCTAAATCAGTATATAAAGCATAAGGAATCCCTGTGAACAGTTTTTTTGTATCTAAGTTTATTCGTTTCTGCTTACATACTCCCCAAAATCACATTTTTCTCCTATTACCCAGTTATCTTTCCTCTTTCTCTTCTCTCCTCCCTCTCTTCCCTTATTCCTTCCTTCTTTCTTTCCAATATGTCTACTGTGGTGTCACCCGCTGAGCTTGGCAAGGCTAAGAAGACGGTATATTTTAGACAGGAAATCAAAAGTTCAAGTATGGACAAAGACATTTCATGTTTTGAAATGTCAGATTTTCAAATGAACATGTCAAGGCACAGGATATATGAGATAGGAGTTCGGAAGAGGGGATTAAGGTATAGATGTAAATTTGAAAGTCAACAGTGAATTAATATGCTTCTATCCTTGAGATTTAATAAAATCAGTTGAGTGCAAGTAAAGAAAAGAAATAGCTAAGGACAAAGCTCAGAGAACATTTAAAGGTCAGGAAGAGAAAGAGAAAAATAATATTTAAATGTGTCAGTACAATTTTAAAGAGTTGCCTATCCTAGTTGACATTTTATTTATTTTGGAATTGGCATGGTCTATGGTTTTCTCTTTCTAGAACATCTAAAAATCTGCTGTCTAAAGTCTAGATAAGTGTCTGATTGAAGTTGTTTAGGCTGGTGCTATAAAAGTGATTTTATTAGTGTGAGCTGTGAGCCTGTTCTTAGATAACGAGCCTTCCCAAGGCTGGGTCTATTATAGTACATTGTCAAATATCAGAAGTACAAAGCAGTCAGCATGTGTAGGGGAGGGGAGGATGTGAAAAGCAATTTGGGAATGAGACAGGACAGTCTAGGGTGGAAAGTCTTGCAAAAGTGAACATGTAAGATAAATAAGAAGGGAGATAAACAAAGGTAACTCCCTTAAAGTCAGGAAAAAAGACATCAGAAAAAACTGATAGGTTGAAAACTTTCTCAAAAACCAGCTTCAATACTTTCTGTAACATTCCTTTTAAACTGTGGACAAGAGAGCCAATACCATATCAGACAAAAGCTACTATCACCTTTTTTGACATTTCTAATTCAAAATAGGACATTTTCTCTCCAATATTCTCACTTTCAATTCTGTTAGTAGATTTATGTCTCCTGCTTCCTTCTAAGAGAAAGACTGAAATTCAGATTTAATTAGCATGATCGAATGTCAGCTATCCACCAGGTTCAAGGTTGATCAACTGCACCAAATATCAGCTTTTTTAGGGATTATATTGTCATCTCAAACAAGGCACAAGTTTATATAAATAGCTTGTACTGCCATAGTTTAGAAGCCATGTGTAAATTTCCTAAATCTTCTTGTGTACAACATTGACATAATAGTTTGTCTCATCTGGAATGTTTGAAAACAGTCCTGCATGATTTAGATGTGATGTCAGGGGGAGACTTCACAGTTAATTTTCTTCTTCCATGCAGAGAAGGACACGTCTGACACAATATAACAAATCACACCGCTAAGGAAAGAATAAATAACGAGCTATAACAAATAAGAAACCAAGTCATCCAGTGAAAGAGCTTTAGATATGTGACCAAACAGTGTTATTGTGAAGAGGCCCGAGTACGGTCTTAAGTGAGTAGATGAAGTGGGTCTTTGACTATCTTTTTTTTTTTTTTTTGGCAGCACCGGGGATCGAACTTACAACTTCGTGCTGGCCAGGCAGGCACTTAGGCCACTGAGCTAAATCCCCAGCACTTTGGCTATCTTGTGTGGGGGACTGTCTCTTCTGAGATCTCTTTTCTGGGTTCTTTGGATCCTTAAGGTAGCTTGGACTCACTGCTCAGGATAGCAGAGTCATCTTTTGAAAAAACAATCATTTAAATTAACATTATTCTCCCTTATTCAAATCAAAGATATACTCCCAAGAAGGGCAATTTTAAAAATTTCTTACGAGGCAGTTTTTCCTCTTTTATTTTCTTAAGAGAATCAGAGTACTGGCAGGCAGTCTAAACTTTCCCTCGGCCATTGCTGGCTTTGGATGCAGTGTGGCTACATTGTCTTACCCTTGGTCTTGGATGACTGAATTAGAGCTAGTTCAGCAGCTCCTTTGGACAGCGTGACCTGATACCTGGTAAATCAGTGGCTCCTTACAGAGATTCTGTTTTCATAGACCTTGCATCTATGGCCTTCTCACTGCTACTCCAAGCCCCCTTCTCGGTCATGGATTCTCTTAGCTCCTCTGCGTACCCTTTGAGGGTTCAGAGAGGAGGAATCCTCAGTAGCCCTAAGTACAGCATGGGTGTTCTCTGCGGGCTCTTCTCTGGCAGAATAGCTGGTTGCTTTCCTCAGCTCCTTTTGGTCCCTGGTCTACAAGACCAGATTTCCACTCAGAAAGTAAAACACAGCCTCCTCTGACTTTAACTTTCCCTTCAAGTGCTCTGTAACTTACAGGAAGGTTCTATGTTCTGCTTCTTCCTTTTTTCACAAAAGACTGACTTCTGTTCCCACCACACTACTGAGACCACTCCTCCCAAGGCCACAAGCAACCTTCTAACTGTTCAAACTTTTTAATATTTTTAGTGTTTCCTCATTGGAACTCTCTGCTTCATTTAACACTCCGGTCCCATGATTTTGTGCACACTCTTCCTGGCTCCACATAGGACTTTTTGCCTGCTTTCCTATATCATTTTTCCTTCAGTACTCGCATTTATGGGAATTCTGTCCTTAAACTGTTTTTAGTCTTATTATTTCTAAGTCCAGGAAGAACAGATATTTTCCCTGTTTCAGTGCTTTCATTCTTATGTCTAACTACTTTCTTTATGTTGCTGATGAAAAAAAACATTACGTATCCAGATTAGAACTTTTCTCTAGACTTTAGACTCCACTTTTTCAACCATCTCCTGGGTATTTCAGGCTCCTTAGCATGCAGCATGTGAATACTGAACTCATTCTTCTTCCCTTGATGTATTTGACTCTCTATCCAGTCACTAGAGAACCTGGAACTCATCTTTAGTTTCTTTAACTGTTTTATCTGCTATATTGAAAGAGTCATCAAAGCCTGACAAATTTCTTTCTCATCTGTACCATCTATCAATGATATAATACCCCTCAATCTATCTGTCCATCTATTTACTTATCATCTCTCAATCATCCATCATTACTTGTTTGTAATGAAAATTAGCCTTTAAAAGTTTACATTATAGTGAAATAGTTAAATGTAAATACAAATACAAATTTAGGAATAGGGTAAATATACATTTTCTAGAAATGGAAAAATAAAAATACATTATATTTTGTGAAGACTCAAGTTGTTAATTATTACTGCTATATTTAAGACTCAAATTTAGTACTAAACTTTTGACCAGCTAAAGCAAAAATAAGATTAAGTCTTTTACCTAAGTCTTGATAAAAGAAAACAAAAATATTTTCCTAATTTAAATTGTAAACTCTGGTTAAAATTTCATATTTAAGAAGCTTTGCCTATCTTTCTTTTTGACTCACAGATCTCCATAAATTGGCTCTTTTAACCTGGTAAATCGACTTTGAGCATTCAATGCTATCAAACCTATTTTTGTAAAAGAAAGATCCTCCTCAACTTTTTTCCAGCCTAACTGTTAACCATTAGGATCTGTGTTCTCTGTGGTGGATCCTAGTCTTCCTGTTTGTCTTATATTTCCCAATCGTATTTCTTTTTTTAAAGGTTGGGTTTCTCTGAAACTTAGCATCTTAAAAACATTAACTGAATTTTAAGCAGGCTTTGTGCTGGGAACTTCAATTTGGATCTAAGCTGTATTCTCTTTTGAACTTGGACATGCTTAGACAAGTTCCTGGGCCCATCGGGGCTGGCTCCCCAGGGCCCTATTTCTGAAGATAATGGAGGAGTCTTTAAAAAGAACTGTGCTGTGTCAACACCACTGATGGGCGTGAGAGCACCAATTATGGTTATTTGTAAATGAAACAATGCCTTCACAGTGATGCTTGTTAGTCTACATGGAGACATAAGAAGAAAGATATGGTAGCGTCTCCTGGCACAGTGTTTTGTAGCAGCTGTGTCATCTCCATCTTTGGCAACGGAGTTGGCAGTTGTGTGCATCTACAGAGGCTTCTAAATATGAAGAGTGGTAAAAATCTCAGGCTGGGATGCCAGACAGACCTAGATTAAATCTTGTTCTATTTTTTCTTGCTGAATGACCTTGAGCAACCTCCTTCATCTCTCTGAGCATCAGTTGATCAAAGCATTAAAAAGAAGACGTGCAGTATATGAAGTAAGTGCTCAATAAATAGTTTAGACATCAGTATAGAAATATGGAACAAGGGAGGAGGAAAATGGCTTGCCATATAGGAGATGAAAGGTGATTTTGGAGAGCTCAGGTAAGAAACCATTTAGGGCTTTATAAATTAAGTAAAAAAGTTTTGAGAGGGTTAGAATTCTTGACCTATCTGATACATGGAGAATTGAGGAGACCTGTGTCATCTCATTTTCTATTCATAGAAATTGATAAGACCAGGAGAATGTTAGTTTTTTCAGCAATAGAATGAAATTATTTTGCATGTACTTTCTTCTACCTCCAGATTTATTAGGGTAGTCTTATATGTGAGGTTAGAAACTGTTTCTGAGCTCAAATTATACAACCATACTTGAGGTTCTGGAATATTTTACAAAGTTTTCCACTCCTTTTTCTTGAAATGTCTTTTTCTGAGCTTCTGTAAACCCAACTTCTCCTGACTTTTCTCCTACCATTCAGATTCTTTCCGTCTTTGTTTTCTTCTTGGAAACTGAGTTTTATTCTCCCTGGGGTTTTTTCCCCTGTTTGAACCTGTTAACTATCCATATTTTTTTGAGATTATATTAGTTATTTGGTCTTCTAAATTGTAAAATGATCTCTAGTATAACCAAAACACATGACTTAATCCACTGTTTTATACATGACTTCAACTTTGATTACACAGCTAGAAACTTCTCTTGGTCTATACACCTCACTAAGGGAAGATTGACAGAGAAGGCTAAAAACAGTACTGTTATAACTGAGTTAACATTCCAAGGTAACAACAGCCACAAAAATGAATGGAGCAGTTTCATTCACACCAGTGTCCACTTAGCCTTAGGTATCATCCTGTCCAAGGTCTAAGTAGTCATTTGAATGGGAAGAAGAGACCCCACAGAATTGTGTCATGATTTCTACTACTTGTTAATTGCATAACCTTGGGAAAATTACTTAATTCTGAAGAGGCTTCATTTCCTCATCTTTGAGATAGGAATAATGTATATACTTTTAACAACTCCTTGTTTCTTAGATGAATTTGTTATTCCAGGATATACCTATGTTCTTTATCAGATTTCATAGATTTTCTTATGAGAGTATTTTATTTGAAAGGACAGAAGACTTCATATATACAATTATGATGATGTGGAGTGGTATCTTTCCTCAACAATATTTCATTTTAAATTTCCTCTTCCTTACTGGTTTAATCCAGCTTTCTGGAGCATGTATTGTATTGTATTGTTACCTTGGTAACCTAGCCTTTATATTATTGGTTAGAATGTCCCAAGGTTGTCCATTATATTCCAGCACCCTCTTATCCTCACAGAAAGTGTCCAACATACTAGAATTACTTTTTAACTGTTAGTAGTCTGTTGCCCATATTTTAAAATTTGGGGTCATTTTTCATACCTGAATTATTTTGTAAGATTTTTTTTTTTTGGTATGGAAGCAGACAATTCTCTCCAGTTTTGCTTTGAATGCTAAGTTTTTGGAATCTCTAGTTTTTATGACCCAGAAGTGTATTTTTTGTTGATAAAAGAAAAATAATCCGAAAATTCCCCCCTTTTTTTCCCTGCTGTAGCAGTTCAAGTTGAATATGTACATTGCTTCTCTGGAATTTCGGCTGTATTCAAATAATGAAATAGGTGGGAAACAAGTTAAAACCTGTCATCTCCAATGGATATAGTCAGTTTTCCCTTTTGTTACTACTCTGCTTCCTTCAGGAATCTAGACTCCTCAACCTCAGCAAAAGGATGATGGGAGCCTTTCTCCCCCTCAATATTAGCCTTCCTGATGTTTTATTAAATCATTTTGTTTCCTCTTTCTCTAATCGCTGAAAATTTGGATGATCTGGCATAAAAGATGTCTTATTGCCTATTCTCTTTCTTAATTTTTATTTTATAAAAAAGTGAATATAGATAAACAAAATATAATAGCAAATTAAAAATAATGTTTCACTGGGACATATCTCTGAATCACTTTAAAATAATTATAATGCATATTCCTCTTCCTTGTGAATATAGCCTAGTCAGTGTTTTTTTCCTAGGAACTTTTTCCAAATGAACATGTAAATGAAACCACATGCATGATAGTCCCCAAATATGTTTTGTTTATCATTTAGTTACTTTAAATAGCTATCAACATGAGCAATAAAATTGCTCCTTGGACCGGGCATGGTGGCTCACGCCTGTAATCCTAGCATTCAGGAGGCTGAGACAGGCGGATCGTTGTGAGTTCAAGACCAGCCTGGGCTACAAAGTGAGCTCAAGGCCAGCCTTAATGGTATAGTGAGACCCTGTCTTAAAAACACAAGGGCTGGGGATCTAGCTCAGTGGCCTAAGCGCCTGCCTGGCAAGTGCAAGGTCATGAGTTCAATCCCCGGTGCTGCAAAAAAAAAAAAAAATTGCTCCTTGGGTGGTTAAAAATGTGGTATTTATAACATGAAACTGGATTCTTTCTTTTGAGAAATTTAGCACATGAAGAGCACATGATATAAGGCATGGACATGGCTAAATACCCAGTTATCCTTGAAGCCTTCTGTACTATCTTGTCCTGACGTCTAGAGAAGGGAGTCTATGTGCCATCAGGAAGGAAGCATTACTCTGCCAGACAGCACATCTCTGTTATTCCAGCTAGGCTGCGTAAAGGTACCATGCATGTCTTGGTTACTTTTCTCTGGTTGCTGGGACAAAACACCTGACACCCACAGTGAGGGAAGGACAGGTTTATTTAGCTTACAGTTTCTGGAGATTTCAGTCCACAATCAGTTGGCTCCAAGGCAGAGTGGCATGGCTGAGGGCGCAGCCATTTATGGAGGCTGCAAGCGGCAAGGGCAAACTGTGCAAAAGAGTGAAAAACATGTCTCCTTTCCGACCTTACATTATATGTTGGCTCCACTCCTGGGCGGGTGCAGGACTCACACCGCCAATCTCAGCACTAGACAATAAGTCAATCACAAACACTAGATTGAGCCACTTCCATGACTACTTGAGGCTTGGGGGGCCTAGATACAAACCATAACATTGTACAACCATGGACCTCCAAGTCCTCCTCTACAAAATAAGCATAAGCTAATAACATATTTCATATTTACTTAAAGGTTATTATGAAGATTTGATGAAAATATGGAAAAGTATGTTAGTCTCAAAAAGAATA
>RJWT010047869.1:0-11228 GCA_004365215.1 Cuniculus paca | reverse complement strand
ACAAATAACACATCTTTTTTATCCATTCCATGGTTGATGGGAATTTGGGCTATTTCCTAGATTTAACTATTACAAATGGTGCTACTATAAACATGCGTGCTGTGGCACGATGTTTTCACTTCTTCTGGGAAAACACCTAGAAGGGGAATAATTGAATTGAATGGGACCTCCAGCCCTAGTTTTTTGAAGAATCTCCATACTGATTTCCATAGTGGCTGTACAAGTCTACACTCCCACCAACAGTAGAGAAGGGTTCCTTTTTCCCCATAACCCTACCAACATTTGTTATTGGTTGATTTCTTGATGACAGCCATTCTTTCTGGAATGAGATGGAATCTCAGTGTTGTTTTAGTTTGCATTTCTCAAATGACCAGTGATGTTGAACATTTCTTCATGTGTTTATTTACCATTTGTATTTCTTCATCTGAGAAGTATGTGTTCATCTCAGATGCCCATTGTTTTTTGGGGGGGTCTTTGAATTTGGTGGGTCTGATGTTTTTCAGTTCTTTATTTGTTCTAGATGTAAGTCCTTTGTCTGAGGAAGAGTTGACTAAAATTCTTTCCCATTCTATGGGCTTTCTTTTCACTTTGTAGGTGATTTCTTTTGAAATGCAAAAACTTTTTAATAAGATGAGATCCCAGTTGTTGATTCTTTGAAGTACTTCCCGAGCAGTCTGCATTTTCTTCATGACATCTTTGCCTACCCCTATGTCTTCAAGATTTCTACCTAACTTGTCTTCCATTAGATTTAGTGTTTCTATTTTAATATTTATATGTTTCATCCATTTTCACTTTAGTTTATTGATTGGTGACAGATATGGGTCTAGTTTTAGTCTTTGGCATGTGGAAAGTCAATTTTTCCAGCACAACTTATTAAAAAAGCTATCGTTCTTCCAGTGAACATGTTTAGCCCCTTTGTCAAAGATAAGGTGACTGAGTGTCTTTGTAGTTGTGTCTGCATCTTCTAATCTGTACCATTGATCCTCAGGTCTGTTTTGTTTCTTCATGTTTTTGTTTTTGTTTTTTTGCTACTACCATGCTGATTTAATCTCAGTAGCTTTTCAATATAATTTCTAAGCAGAGATTGTGATGCCTCCTGCCTTACCTTTGTTGCCCAGAAATGCCTTTGCTATTCTATATCTCTTCTGTTCCCAAATGAATTTCAGGAATATTTTCTCTAGGTCTGTGAGGTATGTTAATGGTAGTTTGATCAGAATTGCATTAAATCAGTGTAACAGTTTTGGGCCATTTTTACAATGTTGGTTCTTTCTATCCAAGAGCAAGGGATATCTTTCCATTTTCTTACATCCTCTTCAATTTCCTTTTTTAGAGCACTATAGTTTTCAATGTATAGATCTTTTATATTCTTTATTAGGTAAATTCCAAAGTATTTCATTGTTTTGGATGCTATTATGAAAAGTGTTATTTCCATAATTTCTCTCTCAGTGAGTTTGTTATTTCTGTACAGGAATGCTATGTATTTTTAAGTGTTGGCTTTGTATCCAGTTACACTGCTGAATTTGCTTATTAACTCTAGTAGTCTTTTGATAGTTATTGGGGTCTTTTATGTAGAGAATCATGTCATCTGCAAATAGTGATAATTTAACTTCTTCGTTTCCTATCCTTATTCCTTTATTTCTCTCTCGTCTAATTGCTCTGGCTAATGTTTCCAGAATGATGTTGAATGGGAGTGGTGACCGTGAGCATCCATGTCTTGTTCCTGATTTTAAAGTAAAAGCTTTCAGTTTTTGTCCATTTAGTATGATGTTGGCTGTTGGTTTGTCATAGATGGCTTTTATCAGATAGAGGTACAGACCATCTATTCTGATTTTCTTTAGGGTTTTTATCATGAACAAGTGTTGGACTTTATCAAAGTTTTTTCTGCATCTATTGAGATTTTTGTTTTTCCTCCGTTGGTGTGGTGTATTACATTTATTGATTTGTGAATGTTGAAACATCCCTGCATTCCTGGGATAAGTACCATTTGCTCACGATGTATAATCTCAATGATTTGCTGCATTCTATATGCTAGTATTTTATTGAGATTTTTTGCGTCATATGTTCATTAGGGAGACTGGCCTAGAGTTCTCCTTTTTGATTGGGACTTTCTCCGATTTTGGTATTGGAGCAGTTCTTGCCTCCAGGAATGAGTTAGGGAGACTTGCTTACCTTTCAATTTCATTATAGAGTTTCAGAGTATTGGTGTTAAATCTTCTCTAAATTTCTTAAGGAATTCAGTCTTGAATCCATCAGGACCTGGACTTTTCTTGTTGTTTAAATATTTAATTATATATTCAATTTCAGTAACTCATACTGGGTTAATCAATATTTTTATATCTTCTTGATTCAACTTTGGTAATTCATATGTTTTTAGGCATATGTCCATTTCCTCTGTGTTTTTCAGACTATGTGGGTAAAGATTTTCAAAGTAGATGTTTATGAGCTTCTGAATTTCCACAGTATCTTTAGTAATTTCGTCCTTTTCATTCCTCACTGCTTGAATTTGAAATTTTTTTCCTTTTCTGGATAAGTTTGGCTAGGGGTTTATCAATTTAGTTTATTCTTTCAAAGAACCAACTGTTCAGTTCGCTAATTCTTTGTATTGTTTTCTTAGTCTCAATTGCATTAATTTCTACTCAAGTCTTTATAATTTCCTCCCTTCTAGGAAATTTGGGCTTGACTTGCTCTTCTTTTTCTAGAAACTTGAGGTGTGGCATTATTTTGTTTATTTGTGCTCATTCTGCTTTCCTGATGTGACAATTCATTGCTATAAATTTCCCTATTATGACCTCTTTCATTGTGTCCCATAAGTTCCAGTATGTTGTATCTGCCCTTTCAATGAATTGTAGATATTGCTTAATTTCTTCTTTGATTTCATCTATTACCCATTGGTTGTTCAGGAGGGTGTTATTTAATTTCCATGTGTTTATGAAGGTTTTGCAGTTTCTTTGTTATTTATTTCAAATTTCAGTGCATCATGGTCAGTAATATGTATGGGATAATGTCAATCCCTTTTCATTTATTCAAGCATGTTCTATGGGCTAATATATGGTCTATTTTAGAGAATGTCCTGTGTGCAGCTGAGAACAATGTGTATTCTGATGTTCTTGCATTCAACACTCTGTAAACATCTAGTAAGTTCATTTTTTCACTGCTTTGATTCAGTTCTGTTATTTCTTTGTTGACTTTTTGTCTAGTTGATCTATCTCTTTGTGACAATGATGTATTAAAGTCCCCCATTACAACTGTGTTATTGCATATTTGATTTTTAATGTTCATTAGTATGCGTCTTATATAGTTGGGTGCTCCTATATTTGGCACATGTATGTTTATGATTGTTATCTCTTACTCTTGAATTTTTTCCTTAACAAGTATGTAGTGACTACCTTAATCTCTTTTGATCATTTTTGGTTTGAAGTTCACATTGTCTGCAGACAGAATAGCTACTCATGCTTTTTTCTGGGTTTCTGTCACATGGAATATTATTTTCCATCCTTTGACTTTTACTCTATGAGTTTCCTTTGGAGTTAGATGTATTTCTTGAATGCAGCATACTGTTGGGTCCTATTTCTTCATCCATTTGGTCAATCTATTTCTTTTAATCAGTGAATTGAGGCCATTGACACTGATGGTTATAACTGATGTGTACTAGCTTAACTTTGTCATGTTATTTTCCTGTTGCTGGTTCCCTGATTTTCCTCCTAGTTTAATTGCTTGCCCTGCCTGGTGGTTTCTTTCTGTTGTTCTGGGAATTGTGTTCATTTTTATCTCTATATAGTATATCTTTCAGTACCTTTCATAGGGTTAGTTTGATGGTCTTGAATTTCTTCAGTTGTTCTTTGTCTTGGAAGTATTTTATTCTCCATTAATGTTGAGAGATACTTTTACTGAGTACATTCATCTGGGTTGAAAATTATTTTCTTTCAGGGCTTGAAACACTTCACTCCAAGATCTTCTTGACTTGAGGATTTGTATTGAAAAGTTGACCATGATTCCCATGGACTTTCCTTGATAAGTGAGTTGTCTCTTTTCTCTCACAGCTTTTCATAATCTATTTTTATGCTAAATTTCTAGGATCTTGATTATTATATGTCTGGGTATAAATTTATTTTGGTTATGGCTGTTTGGAGCTCTACATGCCTTACTTATTGGTTTATCAGATTCTTTTCACATGCTTTGGAAATTTTTTGCTATTACTTCTGCAAATAGTTTTTTTATGTCATTTTCATTGACTCCTGCATTTTAATTGACTTCTATCATCCTTATATTATTTTTGTTTGCATTGTCTTAAAGCTATTGAATTATTATTTCATGATCTCTTGTTATTTTTAAGTGTTCTTTCCTTTCGCAATCACTAGCTGTGATTATGTCTTCAAGGTCTGAAAGACTATCTTCAGCTTCATTCAAGTGGTTTTGCCACCTTTCAATGGAATTTTTAATTCCTTGTATAGCTCTTTGAATCTGTTTCATGCATTGTATATCTTTCCTATTTTGTTCATGCAAGGTTTCCATCATTTTTCTATGCTCTTGTACTTTTTTTAATCTGTGTCTTCTCTAGCTATGCTGAGCAACTCCTTTATTAAGGTTATCATTTCTTTCTTCACCTGAGAGAATATTTCTAATCCAATTTCCTGTACAGCATCATGAATTCATTTCTTTATTTCACTTGCTATGTTTTCAGAAAGTTCAGGTGTATGACTTTCAATGTCCTCTATTTCAAAGTCTGTTGTACTTGTTTCTGATGGACTGAGCATTTGAGATTGCATTTTGCTTTTTTGTTGTGTCATTTTCACCTCTTGGTTTAATATTTTGGTCCTTTTAAT
Source organism: Cuniculus paca (assembly GCA_004365215.1). Classification (NCBI taxonomy): domain Eukaryota; kingdom Metazoa; phylum Chordata; class Mammalia; order Rodentia; family Cuniculidae; genus Cuniculus; species Cuniculus paca. Next base: position 6,405 of record RJWT010047869.1, on the reverse strand, counting down.
CCTGCTAGTCTCAATTATCTGTTATGTGTGTCTTAAGGCCCAACTGTGTGACTGACATTTGCCCAGTTACTGTGTCCTATAATGCAAGAGAGGGGCCAGTCCCCTGTTTTCCTCCAGCAGGACCTGTTGGGTGAGTCCCATATTCTTCCTATGCTGGCTAGCCTAGGAGTATTGATGTGAGCCAACCCTTAGCTCATATTGTTGCTGTGGTTTCAGGTTTTTCAAGGCTGCAAAACACACCTGTCTATAGTGTACACCCCATCCAGGAACCTACTGTGTCATTGGGGTTCCTCCAGGTGGATGGAAACCTCACTAGCACTCTTGCCAACCCATCTAGGGTTCTCTTTATGGAAGAAGGACTCAGCTTTGCTCTTGCTGGCTCACCAAGGTCCTCCAGGTGGGGGGAGGTTTCCCTGAGGCTCCCACTGACCCTTAATTGAGGAACTTACTGCAGTGTTGCTGGTCTGCTGAAGTCCTCTGTGTGTGGGGAGGGGCTACTGAGGCTCTCACCAGCCCATCAACATACTGCATGTGATTGAAGGAGTTGCTGATAATCTGTGGGCTGCTGAGGTCTTTCAAATGTGAAGGAAGGGTAACCAATGATCCTCTCAGCTGGTGAGGCCTTTCATGTGTGGAATAAGGGCATCCAAGTCTCCCTTCCACTGCTGAGGACATCCAGGTGTGGGGAAGGACCTGTGCATAGGTCATTAATGAATATTTGATTCAATCATTGTAAACCTCTGAAAGTGACTTGGGGTCAGCAGAGAAAGAATTATGCACAGAATATCAAGAAATTCTCCACATCAGTTGGAAGTCTGTAAAACAAAGTTCAGGAAAATGGAAGGAATCAAAATAAGCCAGAGATTGGAGACACAGACAAAAACATGTCACAAGATGAGTCAGGGAAATATATAGCTCACCACCAGTCCAGCTGGCTACATTATAAATATGAGAGGCTTTATAAAGTCTTACATCATTGTGCTAATCTTTCAAAGAAGTTAGAGACAGAACTTGGTCTCTAATTAATACCACATAATAGAGGATTGCCTTAAGTTGGATGGTGATTGGATTTTTGATAGATGGATAGATATGATAGATGATAGATAGATAGATAGATAGATAGATCATACATACATCTTCACTGCTTACTTGGCAGTCACATTTAAGTAGACTAGAAGAAATAAAGACATAGAAAGAACACAAGAAAAAGCTCATAATATGAAAATTGTACTTTTTTAAAAACCACAGCTTCAGGAAAAAAACGCTATTCAAAAATTTTACCCTTGTAGGAAACTCACTCAAAAATAAAATTCCAGCCGGGCGTGGTGGCTCACGCCTGTAATCCCAGCACTCAGGAGGCTGAGACAGGCAGATCGTTGTGAGTTCAAGACCAGCCTGGGCTACAAAGTGAGCTCAAGGCCAGCCTGAACGGCATAGTGAGACCCTGTCTCAAAAACAGGGCTGGGGATCTAGCTCAGCGGTCTAAGTGCCTGCCTGGCAAATGCAAGGTCGTGAGTTCAATCCCTGGTGCCAAAAAAAAAAATTCCTAAAGATATTAAAGATACAGTAAGCTGTGAACTGCCCTCTGGACCTGCACTTTTCACCTGTAAACTGCCCTTCTTCTCATAGACCTCAATCCTCAAGTAATAATAGTAGGCATCATACTTCAACCTCAAACACATGTAAATGGTTTGCATCTAGAATGGCCCTCCACATGGGTAACTTGACAGACAGTATACATACATATTCCAGGTTTCCCACCTTGAAAACATGCCCAAGCCACATAAATATACCCAGCTCCAGAGCATACTGCCTTCCGCTCTGAACGACTGCACTCCCTTCTGAGTATATAGTTTTCCCTGCTGACTAAATCTTTGCTGTGTCTTCTATTGGAAAGTTCTCAAAATTCTTTTTCTGTGATGGGTCAGCAAGTTTATTCTGTGGGTGAGGTGAGTTGCGTTTCCTCTTATCCTCTTTGGGGAAGCTCCTTGGACTCCATCCCATGACATTATTGTTCTTCTCAGACAATTCTTTCTGCAGCTAATTACTTGTCTTATTTCTTCTTATATAAAAGTTTCACCACCCCTTCAAGTGAAACCTATTTCAAAAATCTTCCCTGTTTCCAGATAGTTTCTCCCATTTTGTGGGTGGCATTTTAAAACACATTCTTCTAAATTTATATTCCAATAGTTTCTCTTACTCTGTTTTTCCTCTGGATTGTAATTGAAAGAACAGAATGTAATTTATTTTCCACAGTTTTACAAGAGTCATTAACATGGTTGCCAAATAAATACTGAGCTGATTGTACAAATGCAGCACTCAAAAGCAAATCTAAAATATAATGATCCACAAGCAGAAAGTGGTTAGAGAATTGCTGTTGAACAAAAAGACTGGATGAAATAATAATAGAGATGAGCTCTAATTTAGAAAACTACATAAACATAAAAATCTGGCTTTAAGAAATCATCTCTTTTTACACATTTTTCAAACAAAAGTATTCATCTTTAAAAAAACACCCACTAACTACATCCTCTAAAAGGTAAGATCCTAGGAGTATTAAAATATCGTTTGATTTCCAAAAATGTTATTTTAAATATCTATTGTATAAAGAAAGGGACACATACATAAATACAAAAGATTAAACCCTTTTATAAAACTTCTACTCTTTTAAAAATATTCTGTCTGTGTTCTAAAACTGTGCAGAGGTGGAAAATGAGCTGGTGCAGTAGAAAGCTACAATAGTGATTGAAGGCTTGGAAAAAATGTATTAAAGGAGGTCAAGAGAACAGATATTATTCAGTTTAAAGGTTGATTAAAGGTTGATTTGAGATAATTTAATAACAATCTATAACACATAAAGGACTCTTACAGAATGAATAATCACCAGCTTCTCTCCAACTCCAATTGGACCAGAACAAGAGAAAAATCACATTAGATAAAAAGAAAATGTCTTTATAATAGGATTTATTTAATACCAAAATAGAAAGGTAAGGAAAGTTGAAGACTCTTGATCCCTGTGAGACAGCATTAATGTATGACTGAACGCAAACAACCTAGCTAGAGATACAGCAATCACTAGACACCCTCTCAAGGTACCCTTCAATTTCTAGAATCAGAAGTTTTAAATTCATTTTTCTTTTAGAAAAGTTTGTGATTTTTTTAGATTTCCTGTTTCCTCTACGAAAAATTGCATTGGAAGATTATTTACAGAATCTGGTTATATTCCAATTTTCTCCCACAGTCATCTTAAAGTTTCTACCATTTTGATAATTACTTTCTGGCATTTATTTGAGTATTATACATAAAAGGAAGCTAAGCAAGAACATTTGCAATATAAATTTTGAAGTATAGTTAGCTTCTCTTATCCTTTATACCCAAAAGGAATCTAGCAAAGCATGACTTTTCTACCATCTTATCTCCTCCACCTTTCAGAGCTATTTATATTTGTATCAGAGAATTCCTTCTGCTTTTTTGTCACTTCTCACAGCTTGTCTCTAACACTAACATAGACCAAGAAAATTAATAAAGGAAGGAATCAAAATACTGTCGTGGTAGCTACAATTCAACTAGCCTCAAGGGCTATCCATCTACATCTTATGTTACAATTTCAATTGGTTTCCCACTATGTTTTCCAAATTAGTGAAAGAAACTATCCAAGCAGGTTAAAAGTCTCAAATTAGAAAAAACTGGAAATATTGTTTCAGAAAAGAAACTTTTATCTACAAACAATGCATGCAATTATTGGAAGTTGAAGCATTCTTAAAAAGGGTCTTATATCAGTACAGGTCTCCAGAGAAGTAGAACTGAGGTAGAAGATTACAATGTGGGAAAAACTGGCTGTGAAACTAGGTATGACTGGTTAGCTACAAGATCCCATACACATGTGCAGAACAGTTCCCAAAGCCCTATTCATGGACGTCTCACAAGAACTCAAGGAGCTTTTAATAAGATGGCCTAAATAAAACTGAGGCATGGGGTCCCACATGCAGAAGTTTTCATGGGTTTCCTTGAGATTTGGACAGCATAAAAGAAAGGCAGCCATGAGAAGCTTGCTACTGCTATCATTACTTTCCATGATAGCACACACCATGTGCAGCACGTATTTTAACTTTGCTTTTACCCTGTTTTTCTTTTTACTCAGCCCAAGCTCACTCTACAGAATCAGTCTCTCCCCTCTTCACTTTTGCTTTTTTGAATAAACTTTGTCACTGTCTTTTGCTCATTTTGCTCAATTCTTTGTTCAAGATGAGAAGAACCCAGAATCCAACTCCAGAAGGACAGATGAGCAACCCAGAACTTTGTAACATTTAGTTGGTGAGCCAATTTTACAAGCAGAATGCCCAATAACAGAACCAATAGGACATAGGTAGGTAGAGAGAAAGATAATTTAGCAAGAAAATGTGATAAATGTAACCCTACATAGGCAAACTCTATGGATATATGAATACACGGATTTTGAATATTTTATTCACTGTCATATCAACAGTATCTACAATGGTGTCTTAGCATCTAGAAGACATCCAATAAATATTCGACATAACAAATACAGTCCTCCTGATGTGTATATTACCATGGCTACAATCTGCAAGGGAAGTCAAGCCAAGATTTCTTTTACTGATATAAATTATTAAGCCCAAAAGAGTTAGCATGCATTGTTATATCTCCTATCTCATTAATTTTAACAACACAAGAGTTGATCATTATTATCCTCATTTTACAAATGAGGAAATTGTGCTTAGACAGGTTAACTAATTTGCCGAAGGTCATACAGTAAATGAGAAAATTGGGATGAAAGCCTAGGTGGTCTGTCCGACTCTAATGACTGTATGAGACTTTATAACTGTTCTGTTCTACTTAAGAATATTTTCTGCCATTGTCATTAGTCACTTGGCACAACCGGGCAAATTTAACTCACTTTTTAAAATAAAAATTCCAAAGACCTAAGGTTAACAACTTTTACCAAATCAAGCAATAAGGATAAAGATCAAGAAGGCTATAAATAGAGCATAAGATATATAATTTACTACTTAGCTCTCTGTATCATATTTCAAAACCTAAACACTAAAACCAAAAACCTAAATTATGTACAAGAATATTCTTGACTGCACATATAAAATTCAGAATCTTGCTTAAAAATTGTAAAAGTGGGCAACCCACTTGGGACCTCTTCTGTCCCCTCTGACAGAAGCTTTCTTTCTTTCTCCCAATAAATACATTCTACCCTTAACCTCCTTTGTTCCAAAAATTCATTCTTCAATTTTAGAGAACACGAACTTATACCAGACATAGTGGATTGGAAGTTTCATTCCCCTATATCATTTGGAGGTCTTCCACCAACATAGTTGGACAGAGGTAAGAGTTGGCTTTTTGTTTCATAGGCTCTGGGGACTGGGACTCGTTTAGGTAACAAATAATTTTTATGCTTAAATTTTGGTTCATCTCTGCCAGTTGCTTATAATTACTTGTGATGATTGCTTGTGATCTGTTTTTGCCCATTGTTTTTAATTGCCTTGTGTCTTAATATAGTTTTGTTAAAATAGTGATAAATCTAAGTTAAAATATGGGAAGGTTATGATATTTCTTTTATGGGACATTTTTATTATTTTGTTCTTGTACATATTGCATTTAAGTTAGTGGCTAAATTTACTGGTACTCTTTGCTTGATGGTATTTAGACATTGGCACTAGACAGAACCCTTAGTAAAATAGTTCTTAATTGAAATTTAGCCCAGACTTAGAAAATATACATGCCTACAATAAAACTGGGACTCCTTCTACCATTTAAATGGCATTAGGCTGGTGGCTGGTATCTAAGACTTGGAGGTGAGGTTTCACTGAGACAGACTGGTTCTGATCCTCCTCCTCTACACTCTACAGGAAATGTCAAGCCTGTTCTGCTTCAGTTTCCATTCTTCAGCTTTACTTCTAATCATTTTCCTCACTTTGTACTTTCCTTATAGAGCCATGTAAAATCAGAAAGGACTCTAGACTGTTCCTACCTTTTCCTCCTAAGTCAACCCCATAAAAAATGAGCACTTGCTAATGTCAAAGACAGGAAAGTCATCTTAGATGAAGGACACATACCCTGTCTCTGGGTCAGATGAGACATCGGAATTCTGCCCAACCAGGAGAACATACATGAAAGCCATTTCCCAGCTTAGTGTTCTGGGCACAGTCTCTTGTGGAGATTGACCTGAGACACAGTGGAAAGAACCTCCAGAAGGAGCTATTTCCAAAAACAGCACACTTATGGGACCAAAACACATTTAGATTAAGGAGGTTCTCCAACCTTTCAAGTTGTGGACTTTAAAACTTTTATTATAAATATATAGAACACTAGGTAATGATCTTGCTCAGGCTTTTAACTATCCCTTATAGAACCTTGAAAAATGGTGGTCACTCTGCC
>RJWT010047868.1:0-11229 GCA_004365215.1 Cuniculus paca | reverse complement strand
GGGCAGTGTTATTACCCCTAGAAAGAAGCCTGTCAGGGGTGACAGATGCACCAGGATTAGGTTCAATGCTCATCGTATCTGTCTGAAAAAGTAACTGGCTTCCAGACTGGTCTGAGGAAGGTCTGAATCGGTCCATCCAATGGCCTAGTTAAATGGGGCTATTTTTAGGAGGGCTGCATGGGGAAGACAGTGTCTCTAACGTAAAAACCCAGTGGGTCCCTTGCTGTGAAGTGCTGGAGTATGAGGGCATGTGCTGTGAGTACTTTAAATTACCAACATTCCACGGTATCAGCTGAAGCAGACAATGCCACATCTTAGAAACTGCAGTGCAAAGATAGTCTAATAACTACAAAGAGTTAAAAAACATTAAAAAGTTTGAAGGTTTTCCCCATCCTTTTTAGTACTGGGATTGAACTAAGGGGCTTTGCATTGAGCTACATCCCCAGCCCTTTTTTAAAATTTTGAGACAGGGTCTCACTAAGTTGGTAAGTTGTCTTGGCTGGGCTTGAATTTAGAATCCTCTTGCCTCAGCCTCCTAGAGTACAGGGATTACAGGTGTGTACCAGCACACACAGCTAGGGTTGAGGGTCTTAAACACAATGAGAAAGGGAATCCCAGTCTCCACAAAAAGCTGCTGGCTTGAAGCTTATGGATGAAGGATATAGAATGGACTCCGCTAGGTTCGACATGAAACAGAAAACAGAACAGAAAGTTCACAAACTTTTCTTGGGGCAAATCACGAGTTTTAAACAGCTTTGAATGTTCATCAGACAATCCATCTTGCATTTGACAATGTCTAGACACACACAGTGTACTTCTGGGCTCTGACATTGTTCATTCTCTCACTCACTTTATCCTGGATCGTGCCTGACACCTAGTAAGTTTTCTGGTGCTGGGTGACCATGTATAGATATGGACATGCGTTTTGGTGCCTCAGATTTAGAGATCTGCAGGAAAAAGGATATTGATGATGCCTAACTTCTCTCTCAAGTGCATCTGCAGGGCTGGATGCAAAAGCCAGGAGGTGAGCAATGAATGGCCCAGCCCAGGAGAGGATAGTGGTTAAGCAGCTCCTCCATCTTGCTTAAATTCTGCCTAAGTAACTTCTCTTCATGCAAATATTTCATCTGCTCTGTTTAGAACTCCTGTTATCTGGATATTGGTGCCATACTTACTCCTGTGCACCACATATCAACAAACTTTTCTTACATATTCTGTGGTTTATCCTTTCCTGCTCCCTTCTGGAAGGTTCTTTAACTTGATGTGACTAGTCTTTAGCTGCACCCACACTGCAAGTTATCCTTTTTGTGTTCCTTAGTTTATTGAACTTTTTACAACTGTTATTTCTACTTGCTTCATTTTTATATTACTCCTAGTTTTTTGTTTCACTTGGCTAATATTTTCCCTTGTTTCTGTGAGTGTTTCTCAGGCTTGTTTTCACAGTTCATCTGTCCCCTTCAGATCATAGACACTGTTGTATTTGGGTGGGGGGTGTCTTTCAGAGGCTGTTCTCCTCTGTGGCCAGCTGTTTGTCCATGTGCTTAGATGCCCACCTGGAGGGGGGACCAGCTATTCTACTTGGTAATCAATATAGAGGAGGTTGGAAAAGCCAGCCCTGGTATGTTCTTCAATATGGATGGAAGAAAGGCTCACAGTTGGTGTTTTCCAGGTTTTGCTGAATAAAGGGTCCCTTCGCCCCCTCATAGGATTCCTTCTGCTGCACCTTCATCAAGAGAGCCCTGCAGCCTGGAGTTCACCCTTGCATTTCCGGGGAGAAGCAGCAGCAGCAGGAGGAGGCTCCCTGAGGTGCCACTCCCTCTCCTCTGTGCCCACCCATGCCTCACTGCTTGCCTGGCACAGCAGGAGTCAGACACAACAGCTCTAGAAAGAGAGAGGGCACCTGAGGCTGGGGGGAGGCAGGGCTGGGATCCTGGGGCTGGAGAGGTGATGCCCAGGTGTTTTGGGCACCTTCCTGCACGTCCAGACTCTCCAACTTTCTTCTCAGAAAAATGAATGCTCTGGATAATTCAGGAAACAATGCCTCATCTCCAAGATTTCAAGTCACTTACAAAAAAATTAGTCACATTTAAACAGGAAGGTGCCTTCTGGGCTGTTTGAAGCAATCCCTGGAAATGAACTTTAAGTTTTCCATGTATGGGTCAGTTTAACTTTGGTTCCTAAGCAACTGCTGAGCAGACCAAAATATTGAATGTGATAACAACTACAGCAGGACTTACCTTTCATCATGAAAGTAACTCTTGTCTTTCTCAAGCTTACAAAGGACAATGACAACACTGAGCTCTGCTGTTACAGGGTGGGGTTATTCGATGCCAGCTACGGTGGTAACAGCTGGGCCCAGAGAGGTTGCAGTTCCCTACCACAGAAAGGGCCAAAACTACAGGCAGGGACACTGGAAGGAGCCAGTGATGCCACTGGCAAGGAGAAGTTCAGACTATTATTCTTTTTTTTTTTTTTTTTTGCGGCACTGGGGATTGAACTCACGACCTTGCGCTTGCCAGACAGGCGCTTAGGCTGCTGAGCTAGATCCCCAGCCCTCAGATTATTATTTTATTTTTTTGTGGTACTGGGGATTAAACCCAAGGTCTACATGCTGAGCTGCACCTCCAGCCCTTTTTAGATCTTGCTAAATTCCTCAAGTGGGCCTAGAACTTGTAGTGCTTCTGCCTCAGCCGCTCAGAGTGCCAGGATTACAGGTATGTGCCACCACATTTGCCTAGATCATTATTTAAGAATCTGTAGGCTTAGGGCTGGGGATTTAGGTCAGTGGCCTAAGTGCCTGCCTGGCAAGCACAAGGTCGTGAGTTCAATCCCTGGTGCAAAAAAAAAAAAAAAAATCTGTAGGCTTGCCATTCATTTTCTGGAGTTTCGTTTTTTTAAAGTCAAAGTGAATGAAACTAGTCACAATTAGGTGGGAATTTGAATTGCAGCCATGGGCATTGGCAAGGCTGGACCAAGACGACTCATGCCACCTTGGAACATCTCTGGATCTTTATGATTCATTCTTTTACCACGCTGCTGCCCACACCCCTCCAGCAAAATCAATTTTACCACATAAACTGTCCTCAGGAAGTCCTATGAAAGTGTCCAGAGGTTAATATCACAAACATCCATGCTACATAACAAGGGTGAAGAATTAAACCTGTGTGTGCTTTTGTAGTGTGAGTGTTAAAAATTTTCCAAAAGTTTCTCATTTTTTTCATTGTGAAGGTTCAACTACCACCTTGGTATCAAGTCTGGCATTAGTCTAAAATCATTTATTTTCTGAAGTCTGTTATAACTGCACATATTGTTTGCTCAGCAGAACGATTTATTATAAAAATTTAGTTCCCTCACCTTTTACGAGCTGACAAAAGAGCTTCCACTGATCTATTAACCTGCACTGCATTATGCCCTGCTCCGACTTCGAACTGCGGATAATTTCAGTTTGGCCTAGAATATATAGTTCATTCAATCTATTCCCTACAGATCATTTCAGGGTATTCTCTGGGCTAACACACAATTTTTATGAGGAACTTCAAAGGACATGGTCAAGGTTGATAGAAAGGAAATTATACCCATGCTAGAAACTGTATCTCCTTTCATACAAGCCTTCTAAGCGCTAGTGTCCAGCACCAGGACAAGATTGGTGCATATTTCAATACCCAAACAACCATGCTGACAATGGGAGCTGTTAAAACAGAGGACACTCAGCCCACTTTATCTGCAGGTTCCACATTTGTGGATTCAACTAACATGGATCAAACATATTTGGAAAAAATTTCATCTGCACTGTACACACAGACTTTTTCTTGTCGTTATTCTCTAAACAATACACTATGACCATTATTTACTACGGCATTGACACTGAATTTAGATATAAGATGACAGAATTTACAGGAGGACAGTCTATGTGAATACCATACTATTTTACATAAAGCACTTGAACAGTCCTTGTACTCTGAAAGGTGAGGCAGGAGGATCATGAGTTCAAGCCCAGCCTGCACAACTTATTGACTCTGTGAAGCTCTACCTCAAAATATAAAGAAAAAAAGAACTGGGGATATAACTCAGTGAAAAGGCCCTGGGTTCAATCCACAGCATGTGCTGTGTGGATGGACTGACTGCATGTGCATGAGGCAGCTGAAAAAGGTGTAAGGTGGGCTTTGCAGATCAGTATCTTCTTAGACTTGGACTCAGGTCAAAAGTTGGTATCTCAGTGCCACACTGTAAAGTTCTCTGACACCAGAAAGAGAAACATCTAAAGATGAACCCTCCCTACTGTAAAGGAAGAAGCTCCGCATATATGACCAGTAGACTCCACTCCACCCGGCTGTTTGGCGCATGGCCAGGCTGCTGCAGATGGACCATTTGCCTGACTGCCTGAGTGCTGGCTGTGCTTGCTGAACTGGGCAGAGGATGATGGCGCTGGACTCCCCTTCATGGGAAGAGGTCCTTCTCCCACCTGAGCACAATCTCTTCACAGAGGAGGGGCTGGGAAGTGGCAGGACAAGCCTATAGGAAAAGAGGATGGGGCACAGAAGCCAGATGTCACTGGGGTGAAGGGCTGGCCTGTGAGATTATACCCACAAAGGCATGCACCAAGCCCGCTCCTGTGTGCCACAATGTTCCTCCTTCATCCTGTCAATCAAGGAGTGTGCAAGAGCAGATCAGTTATGCCTGCTGAGGGCCAACGTGCACCAGAACTGGGAGACACAAACATCCCGGGGGCTGAGTCTGCAATGGCCTAGGGTCCAAGGTGCCTTCCAGCTAGCGCAAGGGGTGGCAGAGAGGGGGCCCCTGCATTTTCTAGGAGCTCAAAGGATGTATACTGCATGCACAAAGGTGGGCAGGGACCTTGCTCCTGCTGACTCACTGGCAGGTACAGAAGACACCCTGACTTAGCACAGTGACACCTCACAAAGAAGGACAAAGGGCTCTGCAGACATAAGCATGTGCTCTCTGTCCTGGAGGACTCTGCTGGGCAGAGGAAGGCTCTTTTTGGATAGGAAAGCCCACATGTGGTGGGGGTTGTTGGGTCCTGTGACAGCTTCTCAGTTGCTTTGATGGCTTATGTGGTACCCTAGAACTCATCTGCAAGTAAGGACAACAGAGAAACAATCTAACCTACTCAGTGCCTCTCCTTCCTTTTCTCCTGGAAAACTATATCTATTAGGGCTTCAAAAAGACATCAGACACAAGGGCCACAGAGGGGACCCTTGTCTGATGCTTGACTTTGAACATATTATACCTAATACTGCATCTCACCATCCCTCATATTGCTGATTTTTGGCTTTAAATATATTTTTATTTTGTTAATGAAATATCCAACTGTTTCTGTTCTATTATGACTTTTTAATAAAAGATGAATATTGATTTCATTAAGTACCTTTAAAGCATTTATGGAGCTAATGAAATGGATTTTTCTCCTGACCCGCTAAAATGATAAATTATACTGGCAGTCATCTGCCCCCACTTGGTTGTGGTGTTATGTATTTAATGAGTTTCTGAGTTCCATTTGCCAATATTTTATTTAGTATTTTTTTCATAAATATATAAAAAATTGATCTTTAGTTTTTTACTGTCTTGGTTGAAAGAAGTAGTAAAAAAGTATTTTTAAAGCATTTCTCTCTGTAGACAAAGGGAACTGTTGTGGATGGTTTGACATTGTTCTAGGGACACTTAGATCCTTACCCACTTGTGCATTCTGGACACTGTCACCTGTAGAATTAGTCCACTGATGAGTCTGTAGCTAAATGTGATGTTGAGAGGTGAAGTCTGCTGGCAGGAAGGTGGTTGCTGGGGGCATGGCCTGGAAGGGTCTCCCCACCTTCTTCCTCTGAGCTCTACTTCCTGTCACCATGCCATGAGCCATTTCTCTGCCATGCCACCCTGCCTTCACGACAGCAGACTGTGGAGCGAAACCTCTATAATCTGTGAGCCAAAATAAACCTCTCCTCTTTAAGTTGTGGGTATTCAGTCTCAGCAGTAAGAAAGTAACCAAGACAGGCCCTGAGCTCTGCCTCCTGCAAGGCTGTCTTCCTTCTGCCTTGGCCCTGAAGGCCTGCTCACATTCACCAAGTGCTTGGGGCCTTCGCATGCACTGTGTCTCCTCAGCTGCATGCTATCCCCAGCCCACGAGCTACCTACCAGCGTAACCTGGTGCAGCCACTTCAATTAGTTCTGTCTGAAAGTATCTTGTTCCAGTATTGACAACTTGCTTATTCACTGTCATAATTCCAGAGACCACAGCAAGTGCTTAAGCGTTGGTTGAGTGAATACACAAGTCAACATGCAAATCACTAACTAAATATGCAAAACAATCAGTGCTACCTGAAGTCTATTCTACTCTTGGCAGGCAACAGTTCACTGGCTAGCATTTGTAGAGAGCAGGAATGTATGGGTATCTTGCAAAACTGGGAACAGAATTTGTACAAAAAGTTACCACTTTTTGTAGTCTTTGAAAGACATGGCACTGATGGCCTTGGACCCAGAGTGAAGCTTCCTTGTGTCCTCTGCACAGGGAACACCCTAGTTACTTTGTACCCAACAAGGACCAAATACAGCTGATGGGGGAAGAGAGAGGAAAAGTGTTTGGAGAAAGGTTTTCTTGACAACTTTCATTCTTAAGACTAGCCTCATCCTTGGTTTTCTGCCTGAGGTTAAACCACCTCTGCTTTGGCAGCAGTGGAGGGGAAAGTGAAGCCATCTGGTGGCCTCCAAGATCATGGCCACATGTGTCACTTTAGAGTGGCCTCACTTGCTCCCCAGTGAAGAGCCTGGGCAGGCAGTTGGTCATAGAGCTTGACCACTGGGGGGTGACCTTCTTGAGACAGTGGTTTAATTTTTGTTGGAAATGAAACCAAGCTGAGGGATAGTTAAGTGGCCAGAATGTCACCTCTGTCTGCTCAGAGATTAGTGATAATCTTTTTAATGACCATTATATTAAATGATGTAACAGTATAATTAAAAATAATTTTAGTTAAGCTTCATCTTTCCAATCCCAAACAAGGAGAAAACATCTCTTCCTGTCCCAATATCTAGTTGACAGGCAGACAAAAGAAAATTTAAATAAAATATGCTGGTAGATCCATCTGAGTCTAGCTGTTGGTTGAGGTGGCCCTCAGCAGCCACACTGCCCACTGGTGTCAAACCAACAGCACAGTTCAGGTCTTCAGTGTGGTCAGAAACAGTCTATGACTGTCATTCAAGCTTCAGTCATCTCCGGAGAGGGGTCATGGCAGCTATGGCCCTGAGTATTAGGTGATGATGATGCATATTCATTCTGCTTCTGCTCCTGAGAACATGCAGAGGCCTGGGGATAAGCATCATTGTTAGTCTTCCTCCTGTTTCTCCAGAGTTCTAACAGAAGCAAAGGGCCATCCTACTCTACCAAAGGCAACAGAGGGCAGGTTGGATACTAAGATTCTTTTCTCTTCTTAAATTAAACAGTAAGGAGTCACAAGTATGATGGAGTTACAGAAGGACAATCAGGAAAAGTGTGGTCTAGAGAGCTGGGAGGGTGGCCAACAGAACAGACAGGTTTGAATCTCTTTCCCTGCCTTTCAGTCATTTGATGTCAGTGGGTAGTCACCTGCCCAGGAGAAATCCATTGCTTTCTCAAGGATTAAAATGAAAACACTGACAGAGCAGAAAAGGGCTTTATAAAACACAAACACCTGTGTGTATAATCTTTATGGCTGTCATGCATGGAAATGAAGATCCTTCTCCTCTGGGCAGAGCTAATAAAATCTCTGAGACCATTAGAAGATAATCACGACTACCTGTGAAGTGGTTGTACCAAAAAGTTCCAGTCTGAATCTAATCAGGCCTATATATTCAGCTACAAATTTACAGGGAAGAGAAAGGACAGGAAAATGAGATAAAACTATATCTGGGGATGCAATCAGCAAAATCCAGACTGGAGGAAATACTTCTGGATAAATGATCCTGTTTCTTGGACAAATAAACTGCAAGGAAAAGAAAAGATGGTGGGAGACGTGTGAATATATCTGTGAAATGGACAAACTCAAAGACATGTCAGCCAATTGCAAAGTATGGCTCTGACTTGGATTTTAATGCAAACAACTCCAGAAAATAAAACCATTTATGATTTTTCAAGACTACTAGAAATTTCAACATTAACTAGATATATCTAAAAATATTAAGAAATTACTTTCTGGTGTGCTGACATTGTGGTTGTATTTTAAAAGTATAGTCCCACAGAAACCAAAGGATTTGGGAAGGTGCTTCAAGAGAAAACAGGAAAGGTGCTGGCATGATAGGCTGGGCCGCGACCAGGAGATGATGGGTGGCACAATAGGCACCCAGGGGCCCATGGCCTCTTCTGAATGTTGGAAACTTTACATATGAAAAGTAAACAAAAAATTCTTATAGGACAATAAAAAGCAAAGACCATCACAATAGTTTTGTGTTCTTCCACTGCCACTTTTAACTATAACATCTGTTCCAATGTTTTTAGATTAGAAACAAGGTGACAGGTGACACAGGAAAACACTTGGACACAAGATGAAAACTATCTATAGGGACACTGTAGTCTGGCCGTGGAAAGTACACGGATTAAGAGATGCTGTCCAGTGGGGGATGCCCAGGTCTGCCTGAGGCTGTGCTTTGCCAAGCTTGCCAGGACAGTGACCCTCTCTGATTCGGAACTCACTTACAGGTTCAAGGGGAAAAAAACGTACATGAAAAGCACGTCTCTATAAGGTGATTAAAAAGTCGTATGTGTGATTTTCTCTGATGCAGAAAAGATTGTTAGCTAAGAAGAGAATGGAAAGAAAACGAATTCTGGAAGGGGCACCCATGTCCCAAGCTTCATCCAATTCAAGAAAGAGGCTGTCACAGTGAGCTATCTCCACTAAGTAATGGGAAACCGTGGATACAACTTTTACTTTCTGCTCCTTCTTAACCCGTGTATCCCTTCCTTCCATTGAGATCTGGTCACAGGGACAAGTATGAAGACACAGGTTATTTGAGGTTGGACCAGCCCATGTCAGGACTCATGGACTGACAGCAGCACCGGCAACACAGGAGATCAGGCTGTTGCTTGTTTAGTTTCAGATTTAAAAAAGACGCTTTGGAAGGACTTATCTTCTGTCCTCTATAACCATCAATATTAACAGTCTCCTTCCCACATGTGGTGCTGGCTCTCCCATTTCGGCAAGGGTCCCTGGCAGTGCTGCCTGCCTATGCTGTCCTTTGGGGCTGTCTGTCAGGTTTTGTCCTTTCTCCCTGTCCTTAAGAAGTGACAGCCTGTCGGCAGCCAATAGCTACCAGCCAGCTACTGGCTGAGAAGCCGGCCAGTTACTGGTCAGCTACTGGCATAGCCCCTCCTTTCTCACCTGTCTCCTGTGCCACGCATAGGAGTTGCCATAGACCTACACAGACAGGGCAGGAAACTGAGGCCAAGGTGGAGGAAAGCCTAACAATTCAAGGGCATGGGGAGTGGCTTTTACTTGCAAATTCAAGGGCCTCTAATTACCCCTTTCTCTCCTAAGTACTACTTGGTAGGAACTGTTAAGGTTGGGAGGCACAAGCTAAAACTAAGAATAAAAAAAAAAAAAAAGACTTCCAATTGCATACTAGTTATTACTCTCAGTTTTCTCTCCTTCCTTACTCAAAGCCCAAGATGAAGTTGACTTCCTGGCACCATCTTCCAGGCTTTGACCACCCTTATCCCCTGGGAGCTTCTGGCTCCACAGGTCCTTCCAAACCTGCCTTCACCTGGTCTTTCTCCCACAAATTAAATGCTCGGTTCACTTGGGGCTTCAGAGTCATTCACTGTATCTGCCAACAGTCCCCTCCCCCACAACTGCCCTGCACTTAAGTCTGCTGTGGCCCAACAGGGCTGGGAAGTGAAACTGTACAAGCAGGCAGGCCACGCAGGCAGCAGAATATTCGTAGGAAAAACAGCATCCTTCCTCTTCCTCTCGCTGGCACCAAAAGTCTGCTTTTCGGCAGTGTAAGTAGTTTTTTTAGGGCGACGTGAAAATGAATAATTCAGCGGTTCCTATTCTACTTGTGAAGTGTTAGACAAACAATTCAGACGGGGCCAGACTTGCTGGCCCCATGCAGACCGTCCTTTCCCTTCATTCTGACCTCATCGGATTTGGCCACACAGCTTTAAGAACGCTCTCCATCCTGTCTAATCACTAAAATACCACAAAGGAAGTCCACAATCCTTAGATGTAGGGAAAAAAATAGAAAGGTTAATTGCAACATAAAGTTTTCCCTCATACTCAAGCAAACAGTATATCTGGGTATCATAGCAATACTGAGCTCTTAAAAATCATATAGAAGGAAATGTCTTAGTCACATCAGATTATTGAATAATTGAGCTTTTTATTCAAATCCAAGGTTTAAAAGTTATCTTCCCCACTGAATTCTATCCCGTTAACTCCCAGACTCTACTCTAAGAGCCTTATTGATTCTGTGTCTTGTCTTAAAGCCACTTCAAATACTTTATGGAGGAAGGCATGATGAGAATTTTAAGCAAAAAACAAAGCAAAAGAAAATAACCTTCCTGGCTTTGTTATAGGGTTCTTTTTGGAAGGGATTTTTATTGGACAAGTCAAACCCTCTTTCCCACGTTTATGGCTGGATAACTTCAGTTGATATAATCTCTCCATCAGGAAGACACAAATGTCATATAACTGGCCTTATAGTCTGTGCTTTTGATCCCTGGTGCACAATGTCGTTGTGATTCTGGACAGGAAATTGCATTTGGTCATTTTTCAAATGACAGTGCTTCTCAGGGTTAACTTACAGAAGGACCCTTGATAAATGTCTGAGTTTAGTAAAAATGAAAAAGGCAGCTAGCTTGTTTAAAATGTGATGGTAAGAATGTTTTTGTCTATGTAGGTCACCTCCTGGGATCTACCTGGCAAACCTCAAGTTTGTGAAAACTATGCACCATATGCCAGGGAATAAAGGGTTCTTATCACTAGGTGATAATCCTGCCAAACATTACACGAGTTTTGAAGGCAGTAGAAAGTTGCTGGAAAAATCTCGGTAAGTTTAAAGAATTTATTAGCAGGAACCCATAGGTACAGAGTGTTCTAGAAGAGATTATGGTCTCACTACAAAGGGAAGGTTAGTATAATGAAGTATAATTTGTTGCTATGTTAGACACAGAATGTAGTAACATTATTGCATGGCAAGAACATTTACTTATGCAGCTTTTAAAAGGTTTCCAAAGGCTTGAGGGTTCTG
>RJWT010047867.1:0-11229 GCA_004365215.1 Cuniculus paca | reverse complement strand
ACTAGTATCTTGAAGTTCTGTGTTGCTTACATGGTTCTGCTTTGTTTGTTTTGTTTTACTGGCTTCATTTTGTTGTATTTTGTTTGATTTTACTTATCCCTGATGATATGGGCAGGTATATTGCAGATAACAAGAGGCATTATGGTAGCCATTACTGATGGCCTTTTGCCCTGTTTAGAAGTCAAGTACCATGTTCATTGTTTTGTTGTGATTGACTATTCTGTTTTATTTTGTTTGGTTGTATTCTTTAAAAAAAAAAAAATCAGACTCCTGAAATTCAAAGACCCAATTCAAAAATAGGCATCTGAGATAAATACACACTTCTCAGAGGAAAAAATACAAACAGCAAATAAATACATGAAAAAGTGTTCAATATCATTTGTCATTCAACAGATGCAAATTTAAAAAAAAAAGTGACATTACATCTCACCCCAGAAAGAATGACTGTCATCAGAAAATCAACTAATAACAAATGGACTGGTGCAACCACTATGGAAATCAGTGTGGATATTCCCCAAAAATCTAGGATTAGAGGTCCCATCCTACTCAAGGTATCTTCCCAGCAGAATTAAAATCATCATACCACATCGACATACATACATTCATGTTTATAACAACACAAGTCATAATAGCTAAGTGTTTGAAACAACCCAAATACCTATCAACTGAGGAATAGATATAAAAAGATATGGCATTTTTAGACAATGGAATACTTCTCTGCCATAAATAAGCATAAATTTGAGACTTTTACAAGTAAATGGATGCAACATGTGACTATATCCATAAGTGAAATAAATCAGACTTGCATGTGTAAGCATTTTATTGTCTCCCTAGTGTAAGAAACTGAAAGAGTAAATAAGGTCCAAAATGTATATTAGATATTGTGAAATGGGAAGAAACTGCTCAAAAGAGAAATGGATGGAGAAAGGAGAAAAGAAGGAAAGGAAAACATAAAAATATGTATATAATTGTTAAGATAGTTATACTACTAATTTCTCTTTCATTGAAAATAAAGGTTTGTGCTTTTATTGTTTGATCAATTTTTCATACCTCAATCTTGTAATCTGAGCAACTTTGAAGATAAACATACACAACGTATTAACCATTGTTACTGTCCTATTGCCTTGTTTCAAAATTTTGTACCACTGTTCTTATTTTTTTCTCTTTAAAATAAAATAAATAAAAGCAATTTTAATAAGTCATTGTGAGCCATAAAAAAATAGGTGGGGAGAGTTTTCCTCAAGTGAACTGAGATAGAAAGTGCTTGTAAATTTAAAACTTCAGAAAAAAATAAAAAATGAAAAAAATTACTCTTTGTGGCATATTTGTCACGAAAACCAGAGAAAATAAGTGCAAATGGTTGTAAGACTTGAATATATTTATATTATGCATACCTATATGTACATTTTTTGCTTTCTATATCATAAGAAAATATTACATTGATTCTAATTATCTTCTTTTAAATGTAAATCTATGCTAAACAATAGGGAGGAAAACCTATTGGAAGCAGTGATCATCTTTAAATAATACTTTCTGGAAACAAAATGGGTGAGGCTGCTACTCTGTCTTGCATTTCTTAATACACAGTTGTCACTTGAGTTCCACAAGGAGGTTTTCTTCACTTGTATTTGTTATTGTCCTGCTAGTGGCATTTGCTAAGAATGGAAAAAAGTCAAGCATGTTTCCTCTCCACTGAGAAATATGGGGCAAATTTGGGAATTTAGAGCAAGATACCTGACCACCTATCATTTAAAGTCATCAAAATGGCCTTGATCTAGTTTGACCAATAGCTTGATAAATTTAGACTAAATGTTTTTGAAAGGAAGAGAACTATCCTTGACATTGAAAACCGCCAAATTTTCTTCAGAAAAATATTTCAGCCAAAAGAACATGAGTCACGAAAGAAAAAACAAAAAGGTAATGCAAAGTAAATATTTTTAAAAGTACAGAGCAAGAAAAATACCAAAGAGGGGAATGTGACAAATTTGAATCCTTCAGTTCTCTGATCATATAGCAAAATTTTCTATAGAACCTTGGAAAAGCTCTCATTAGTTGTCAAAGATATTTATGAAAAATATAAAAATAAGACAAGCAGCAATTATTGCTATGATACATGGTGCAAAGGAAAATACTTTACATGATAAAAATAATAATATACTGAGAAAGCATAATGAATAACAAAGTTTGAAGTCACAATGTTATATTAAATATTTTATCAGAAATAAGTCATAAAGCAAAATCAGTTAGGGATTGCATGACTTATTTATGAGAAATTTAATATGCCACTGTGATTCAGTGGCACATCCAATGGACAGAATACTAAAACAAGTAAGTTGTCACTTACATGTTACAAGATTTTTTTAGTTTGTTTT
Source organism: Cuniculus paca (assembly GCA_004365215.1). Classification (NCBI taxonomy): domain Eukaryota; kingdom Metazoa; phylum Chordata; class Mammalia; order Rodentia; family Cuniculidae; genus Cuniculus; species Cuniculus paca. The sequence goes on along the minus strand of RJWT010047867.1, from coordinate 8,857 downwards.
AGCAGTCAAACACAACCTAACGTTCATTGTTAATCTATTCTTTTTGGTTGGCTGCCTTTTTATTTTGAGACAGTCTTGATGTGTAGTCCAGGTTGGTCTACGTAGCCCAGACTGGCCTCCAACTCACAGTCTTCTTGCTACAACTACCCAAGTTGGGATTAGAGGCATGTTCCACCTTTTCTGGCCAATTAATTATTTTTAATGACAGAGATCAGTGAAATTAAATACTTTTAAAATGTGCAATAATTACCACCTTATGCTTTATTCATAACTCTTCTCATCTTGTAAAACTCTATGCCCATTAAACAGTAATTCCATATTCTTGACTCCTCATGCCCAAGTAGCCACTGGTTTTACTTTTTATCTCAATAATTTGTACTAATCTACTATACATGGAATTATACACTATTTATATTTTTATGAATGGCTTATTTCCCTTAGCTTGGTTTCCAGGTTATCTGTTTATCTCTATGCTCACACGTGGTGCTTCTATGTTTTAGATATTTGAATAATGTTGGCAATGGATGTGGTTGTATAGATATCTGTTTGAGATCCTGATGTAAATTATTTCAGACATACTACCAGAACTGCAATTTTTTAAATCATATTGTTATTCTCTTTTTAGCTTTAACATAACAAATTCCACAGCAATTGTTATGTATTGCATTCCTATTGATAGTGTTCAAGAGTTCCAACTTGTCCTCATCTTCAACAGTTGTTGCTTTGTTTTTATTAATAATAGCCTTTCCGGCAATTGTAGTTTCCATTTTAGACTTGATGTACATTTTGCTACACATTAGTGATACTGAGAATCTTTTTATGTGGTTTCTTGCTCTCTCTCTGTCTGCCTCTCTCTCTCTCTGTCTCTGTCTTTCCATATAATTTTACTTCTTTTTAATTTAGATGACATTTATTTCCTTGGCTTGCCTAACTGCTTCCAATACTATACTGAATAGAAGTGATGAAAGTGAGCATTTCTGCCTTGTTCCTAATTTCAGAGGAAAATTGTTTAAATAGTCATCAATGAGTATAATGTTTCCTATGGATTTTTCACATGTGGTTTTTATTATATGAGATAGTTTTCTTCTATTTCTAGTTTTTTGAGTCTTTTTGTCATGAAGTAGCAGAATTTTGTGAAATATATTTTTCCTATCACTTGACTTGACCATGATCTTTTCCTCATTGTTTTGTTAATGCAGTGTAACACTCTCATACTTTTTCTAAGTTGAACCATCCTTGCATTCCAGGAATAAATTCTACTTAGGCAGAGGACACAAACATTTTATTATGATGCTAAATTTGATTTACTTATAATTTGGTAAAGATTATTGCATTCATGTTCGTAGTGGATATTGATTTCTAGTTTTCTTTTAAAAATGTATTTATCTGGCTTTCATATTAATATAATGCTGGTTTTAAAGAATGCGAAGCTTGAAAAAAAATTGGTGTTTGTATTTAAATTTTAAAATTTGCAAATGAAGCCATCATGTCAATGCCTTTTCTTGACTTTTTACTACAAATAAATTTCCTTATTAGTTATAGGTCTATTCAGACTTATATTCTTATTTACTTAGCCTTTATAGATTATGTGTTTCTGGAAATTTTGATCTAGTATATCCAGTTTGCTTCCACATGCCCACATATTCATCTTTATCCAGATATTTATATTTTTACATGGCTTTATGCTACTGTGTTCTTTCATTTGCCCTTACATGACTTTGTCTAGCTTTTTAAAATATGATTATGTGTCTCAGTATGAGTTTCTTCAAGTTAATCTTACTGATAGTTTTTGTTATTCTTAGTCATTTATGTTTAGGTATTTCATCAAATTGTGATACTTTCAGACATTATGCCTTGCAATATTCTGTCTTTCCCTTTCTCTGTATTTTCTGTGATTCATGCAATGTTTAAGTCTCCTCAATGTCTCCTCATGAAAACTTTAGAAGTTTAGGTTCTGCTCACTTTTCTTCATTTTTCTTTATGTTCCTTATTTCAGTAATTTCCGCTGTCCTTTTAGCAAGTTCTCTGACTTGCCTCTCTGTTAAACTATGCCTGTGAATCTCTATAGGAATTCATTTTAGTTACTTTACTCTCAAACTTTGCAAAGTGCTTGGTTTCTCTTTAGGTTTTCTCCTTAATGACAGTATGATTTTTTTCATTCATTGTTTTATTAACTTTCTCTGTAACTTCTTTTAGTTTCTTCAACAATGTTTCTATTTATTTATTTTTTCTTTGAAAATAACATGCTTTCTAGTTTCTGTTGAAGCCCTTGAAATTTGTTTTTGGAAAAAAGATACTGTCTTACTTACTCTTCTTGTTGTTGAAACAAAATATGTGAGAGTCAATGTTAAAGGATGAGGGGTTTATTTGACTCACAATTTGTAGAAGTTTCAGTTCAGAATTGACTGGCTCCAAAGCAGAGTGGCATGGGTGAGGGGCATCACTCAGCAGAAATAGTCCATGGTAAGTGGGCATACGAAAGCACATTATTCCTCTTTCTGTCCCTTATATTTTATTCAGGCTACCTTCCCTGTGGTGGGTGTGGCACTCATATGCTTAATCCTAGCCAGAACTATACCAAAACAATCAGTGGACTGATTTAGTAATCACATACCCCTGATCCCAGCACCAAACACTCTAGATCTGCCACCTCTGAAAAGCCCATTTCCCATGACTGCATGATACCTTGGGAAGATATCTAGACCTAAGCTATAATACTCTGCCCCTGGTGTTTCAAAGACTCATGTATATCCCCTTATGCAAAAGGCATTTAGTCCATCTTTAATGGTTGCCAAAGTCCTATTATTTTCAGCATTGCTGAAAAGTCCAAGTCCAATGTCTCTCCTGAAATTTAAGGCAAACTCAGTTTTGAACCCTTGTAAAAATGAAAAGAAATTTGAACACTTCCAACATTCAATGACCCAAGTTAGACATTTGTATTCTAAAAGGTAAAAATAGGGAGATACAAAGGAATGGCACTAGAGCAAGTCCAAAATTCAGCAGGGCAAACCTTAAGTCCTATAGTTCTATCTCCAGCGTTCCCAGTAATGTGTGACAAGAGATGAGTGCCAAAAAGCCTGGGTGATTCTGTCCCTATGGAACTTCTGGTGACCATAGCTACCACAGCTTCTCTCTTGGGCTGGCTATATTCCCTTCCTGGCATTTTCCTCAGACAATCCATGTTCTGGTTTCTTCAAACTTCTGAGGGCTCCACTGCACCTTCAGCTTTACACTCATGGTTCACTCATTGCCCTCCTAGGGGCACATTGCCTGGCCTCCTAGGTCTTCTTCTGAAATCTGGGTGGAAGTCTACCTGACCTCACAACTTTTGCATTCTGCATCTACCTAAAATTAGCAATAGGTTGATTATGCTGGGATCTGTGGCCAGTTGTACCAGTAGTCAGGCTCTTTCTCACTTGACTGTAGGGGTGTCGTGCCTGGATTACTGAGCACTGTGACCTCAACCCCAGAAAACAAATTCTCTAGGTCACTGCAATTCTGGAACATGGTGCTCTGGGACTCTTTTCTCAAAACAAAATCTTTCCCCTTGGCATCTTGGAGACTGCAAAGTCTGGAATTCTGCTGGTTTTTATAGTGTTCTCAGGCCATCTTTTCTGTTGTATTCTTTTGAGATATTTGACTTTTTCTTGCTAGTTTTTTCAGTGATCAATTTCTTCTCTGTTCCAACTTTGCAGGCTACAACTTTACTGGAGTTTCCTTCCTGGCCAAACTCACAACATTTTGAATAATTTTGCTGGGCTCTTTGCTCTTGATTCTCAACATAAATCTAGCTAAAAATGCCCAATGGTAGATATGTTATGGCCTCAACATTAGACTGCCTTGAAATTTCTTCCACAAGATTCATTAGTCTGCTGCCTTTAATCTCAGTCTTAGGCAAAGTCTCTGGACAGGAGAAAAATGCAGACAAACTTTCTGCCAAGGCATAAAACATATGTTCTTGAGTCTAACAGGCAATGCAGTCCTTCCTGACAGAAACCTCCCAAGCCTGGTATTTAACAGCAGAATTTCTGTCAGCATTCTAGTCTTCTGAGCTCTGACCAGACTCTCCCATCTTAACCTTTTCGAACACTCCACACAAGTCAGCTCCAAAGACTCCTGAACCACATGGTCAGGTATAGTCACAGTAGCAGCGTGCTTCTCTGGTATGAAATTCTGTCTTGGTTATTTTTCTCATTGCTGAAACAAAATATCTGACACCCAATGTCAAAGGAGGAAGGGCTTATTTAGCTTATAGTTTGTAGAGGTTTCTGTCCTTAATTGGCTCTCTTCAAGGCAGGGTGGTATAGTTGAGGGTCATTGCAGAGGAGAAATAGTCCTGGGTGAGTGGGCAGGTGAGAGCACATTAGTACTCTTTCTGTCCCTTATATTCTGTTCCAGGCTACTCATCCAAGGATAGGTGTAGCACTCACACCTTTAATCCTAGCCAGAATTATACCAAACCAATCAGTGCACTGATTTAAAAACCACACATCCTTGATCTCAGCACAACACATTCTAGATTCAGCCACCTCTGAAAAGCTCTGCAAGTAACAAGGATCTGGGGGGGGACACTGATACACACGCCATAACAGATATTGAATCTAATAATATAATTACTCGGCAAATCAGTGTATCCTCCATACCCATGATGCATTTTTTGATAATTTTTCTTACAAATGTTTTCACTTCTTATCCTCATATATGTTTTTAATTTTTATCTCTGTACCAACAGTGAGTCTACAAAAGCAATTTAGGTATTCTCAGGTCTTTCCTGAGTTTAAATTTGCTCTGTTCCTGGTCACCTTTTAATTTTCCCTGAATAGGCAATCACTTTTAAATAACCTAATTTTTAATTACTGATTTTATTTTCAAGAATGGAAAACATAGAAATGAAAATGGGAAAAATCCCCTAGGGGGCCACTTCAAGAGGTGAACTACAGGAAAAAGGCTTTTCACAATGGGAAGACGTGCGACAGCAATGCGGAGCCACTCCTAATCTCTCCTATGTGATGAGAAGCAGTATTCAGTAGAAAATTACTCTTCTGATATTTGGAGTACACAATCCTCTTCCCCTACCTTAGTTCTTGCAGAAATTTCTCCAGAAATATGCACGCAGATGCCTATCATGGAAATCAGTTTTGAGAATGAGTAGATGCTACAGAACTAAAAGCTGAAATCAACTGCAATCTCCATCCAAGACTTCCTCTGTAACTGTTAAGCTTTCAGTGTACTCCAGAGTTTTCAAATAGTCACATCAGACAGATTCCTCCAGTACAGTTCTTCTTACTCTATCATCTTCCTAGAATTTTCTTCTGGAGAAACAAAATATATACATGCAAAATTTTCACCCAAATATGTGATCAAAAGTAGACACATTCATCATATTTTTAAAAAATGCTTATATGTAATTTAAAACCAGGAATAAAATACAATAAATGGTGAAGTACTTACCATTAAAGGCAAACTAAATATGTTATTAAATATTTATATAGCTGTTATTTATACTGTTTTTGGAAATACTACCCAAGACAATTAATTAAGGGTAATAAATGTTAAGTATAAAAATCAGAACAAATTTGATTGATGGAATCCTAGATATGAGAAAAATACTACAGTTAGATTTATTCTGGTAGTGCTGCCTTTAAAAATATCATAAAAGAGTTTAGCTTAAAGAATAAATGTTTATTTCCTCACTTTTCTGAAGACTACTCCAAGGTCAGGTTATCAACAGGAGATTCCTTCTGAAAAAGGGCCTCTGTTGTGTGATCATGGATGGCTCTTCTACCAGACTTGCCACATGGGCTTCACTGTGGGTCTATGACCTAGTCTTCATTTATAAAAATGCCAGTTATATTGGATTCTATATACTTATAGAAATTTATTTTACTTAATCACCTCTTTAAATTTCCTATCTCCAAACTGTCACAATCTGAAGTACGATTTCAATCTATGATTTTTAGGGGACATAATTTAGCCCATGACAGAATTTTACAATTTCAGTGAAGACGTAGTTTAAAATTTATGTACAAAATTCAAATTTTCTAATACAAACAATAAATGGTTAAAAATACAATATAGGAGAGACCGCTAATAATGTCTTGGAAAAAAATGTAGTGGAAGCTTAGGCAAGCGTGGTGGAACTGGCCCTAGAGTCCCACTTTGGAAACTAGAGAACCATCATGGGACCTTGCAAGAGCACAATGTTTTGTTTTCTCTTTGGCAAGGAAAAGGTTATACTCTAAAACACATTTTTACTCTACAGTCTAGGGTCTTATACAAAATTATATTAGCCTCACACTTTTCCAATATTAACTTGCACTGATAAAGTGGTTTGAGAAGTTATTTTAAATAGTGTCTTTGAAATTAACATGCATCAGTATTTGTATAAAAGTCAAACTACCTTTAATTGTGTACTGTTTTAGCTTCACTGGGGGAAAATCCACATCTAAGCTAAAATAACAAATCTGAAAAGAACCTGGTAATGCAAGATAAGTTGTAGAATAAATTCATATAGTTGGCATCTGTAAAGTGAAAAGCAGTTGCTTCTCTCTTTTTTATTTATTTATTTATTTTTTATTTCTATTTTTGTATACCTTTAAATCTGCCTCCCTGGTACGTTAAAAGAAGCACATGCATTTCTATGCCAATCACTAGTGAAAACTCATGGAGGATTTTCATTGTCAAACTCCATGACTTCCCACACTTTATTCTTCCTCTGTTGCTCCAAATATCTGACTTGGTTTACACTCCTTCAAAATGCCTATCAATCACACTGGCCTTCCAGAAATTTCTCTGCTAAGTCGATTGCAGTAAGTAACAAAGTCTGCACAATCACTCAAACTTCAACCTACCCACAGTCTCACTCCCGTGAAGATAATCATTCCAGAGCAATTTATTTAAGCTTTTCACTATTGATTACTAGAACAAAAGAAAGACAGGGTGACAGCTGAGGAATGCGGAGGTTTTATTTTCTCACATTCCTTATCTCTGGCTCAGGGTCTGTAGCTGCTTTCCTAATCCAATATATTTCTGATAGCATTGATAAGATTTCCTTGTAGTAAAAACAACAAATATATAAGTCACAGATGATTCCTTAAAGTATTTAATTTAACCATAGTTCAACCATGACGTATTTAGTTGCTCAACTTTCACACCAAATAAGTGAGTCCTGCTCAAAATTTAATGAGGAGCTCCATATCCAAAACAGAGTTCACCAACCACAATTGAAAGCGTCTACTTCATTTCTAATTAAGTATCATCATTTTAATAAAACAAAATGTTGTAAAAATAAACCTTACAAATCAAGTATGATAAAAATATTACTGCATATGGGAATTTCAAATTGGAATGCATGTTTCCAATGTTTTAAATTTTGAAAGATACTTGATTTGGAAAATTGTTGAAATGTTTTAATCCATTAAAATGGTTAAGTACACTTACTGGTGTCTCTTCTCTTAGTGAAAAGCATGAATCAGCTCTCCAAAGTCCTTGAAAAATAAATGGGAACAGGCAAACTGGGAAAGTAAACCAGAACTCAAAGACTGATTTGGTGAATTTCCTGATCTGTTTATTTTTGTCCCTCTTTTCTTACTGTATCTGCTATCCTGAAGTCAAAAGCAAACTGAACTCTGAAATGGTGCACTAGGTACTAACAGGATTCTCCAAGAGATACTCTCTCTTTCCGGTCTGGAGATCAAGAAAGGGGGAGAGAAAATGGGAAAAAGTCCACCAATGTAATATTTTATTTGTCCCCTGTCCCAACTCTATGAAATTAGACTCCTATGATGATGACAATGAAATTTGTAATATCTGTAATTTGATATCTGAATTCTGAATATCGTTTAATTTGAAATCTTTTCTGGTTTTGTTTGACATGTGGACTTTTTAGGAGTATGCCACTGAAATTCTAAATATTTGAAACTCTTCTAGTAACTTGTATATCGATTACTCAAGTAATTATAATTTGGTCTAATAAAATGACAATATTTCAATCATTTGATATATACTGACACATATTTATGGTCTAGCATGTCGTATAACTTGATGAATTTTCAGGTGTACTTGAAAAGGATGTATATTTCCTTGACGTTGAATACTGTATTTGATCAAAGTCAGTTTAGTTCAAGTGACTGATATTCTAGTTCAAATAGTATATGTCTCTATATTCTGTCAATTTCTGGAATTTCCAGTGTCATTACAGAGCTGGTATTCTCATTGTTTTGTATCATCAAATATTGCTTTCCATACAGTGTAATATTAAGAGAATATACATTTATGATTGTGACTCTTCTGACAAATTTACCTTCTTTGTCATTTCAAAATTTTCCTGATGATCTTTTGTAATTGTTCTTTATTGTAACTTACTTATCTCTAATATGGGCATGGGTTTTCCTATGCATTGTATAGCTTTCCTTATCATTTCATTTTGAACCGATTTCATTAAATTTAAAATGTATACCTTCTAGACAAAATATAGTAAGGTCTTATTTATATTTACAGTCTGACAATGCCCGCCTTTTGATTGGAGTACCTTTTCATATTATTTAATATGTTTATTGACATAGTTTAATTTTTACTTACCTGTCAATATAATTTTATATTTTTTCATTCTAGTTTTGTTTCTCAGTTACTTTTTTCTTTTCTATTCTTTTCTTTTCTTTTCTTGTTTTTTTTTTTTTTTTTTTTTTTTTTTTTTTTTTTTTTTTTTTTTTTTTTTTTTTTTTTTTTTTTTTTTTTTTTTTTTTTTTTTTTTTTTTTTTTTTTTTTTTTTTTTTTTTTTTTTTTTTTTTTTTTTTTTTTTTTTTTTTTTTTTTTTTTTTTTTTTTTTTTTTTTTTTTTTTTTTTTTTTTTTTTTTTT
>RJWT010047866.1:0-11232 GCA_004365215.1 Cuniculus paca | reverse complement strand
AGAAGTAGCTGGTAAAAAATGTTTTCCCATTTTGTAGGTTGTTTCTTTACTATGTTGGTGGTTTGTTTTGCAGTGCAAAAGCTTTTTAATTTGATGTGATCCCAGTTTTTGATCCTTTATAATATTTCCTGTGTGACCAGGGTTTTGTTCATGAAGTCTCTGCCTACAACTATGTCCTTAAGAGTTTACCCAGTAGTAGCAAACCTATGGGATGCATGCCAGGGCAGGCTGTTTGTATCATTTCAATCTCTAAAATGTTCATCATCACTGGTTTTACCTATTCTATCTTCCAGTAGATTAAGTGTTTCTGTTTCAATATTTAGATCTTTGAGCCATTTCAATTTTAGTGTATTAATAGACTTAAAATAGCTTTGTATTAAGTATAACTTGATCTCATAAAATTATATATACTGTAGTTTATTTCAACTAAATTATAGCTATTTAAACCAGTCACTCCCTTAAACTGTGGACCACTGGCTGTTTATGTCTATTGCCTCCTGCGGGCCAACAAGCACTGTGTAGACACCTGCCAGGGGCATGTGTGTGGTAACTCCCAGATGCAGATGTATGCATATATCAGGAAGGCTCCTGTCCAGGTGGCCCATAACTAGCACATGGGCTGTACCTCCATTTCTGAGAACAGCAGCAGAAGTAAGGCTGGATCTACGAGGTGGATGTCACATTTCTCACAGGTGAAAGCTTCACTTTAATGAGACTATCAAGGGAAAGTAGAAGAAAACATTTCCTAACCTTGTCAGACACAACTATGGCCCTACTACCTAAAATCTGGGCTTTTTTCACGGCTTCTGACACCTTGGTGGCTTTGGGTGTAGCAGAAACCTGTGGGTCTTGCCTTTTTCACTCATCAGATGTACATCTCCACTCTCCCAGGCCCAAGGTGTCGGCAAAAGACAGGTATCCTCTTTTTCATGTTCTCAGCTCCAGAGGCTCTAGGAGGAGGCCCTGAACTAGGGCCAACCAAGCTCCAGAGGACCCGTGAGGGAAAACCTATACAAACAGGAGCCATTAGGTCACGTGTGACCTCACACACTACCCTAACTCACCTGGCTCCAAGCAAACCATGGGGCAGGAAACTCTTCCAGCAACACAGCACTTAGGTCAGCAGTGTAGTGCTCGACCAGGGCTGGCTGGCCAGAGCATTATGTAATATTCATCTATACCCCCAGCCACTTCCAGAAATAAACTATTAGAGGAAATGAGGCTGGGGAGTGATGTTTGAATTCCCTACCAAACACATTCCATCATTTGAAATTCTTAACAGAAGCAATGGTAATAATAATAGCAACAATAGTGAAGCAGCATATGTAAGAAGATATATAAAGACCAGCTCTTCTTCTGTTTCCTGAGTTTTTCAGCAGGCATATGCAATCTCCACACCTTTTCTGGGCCTTACAGTGGCTATGTGTTGCTCAGCTGCTGGTGTCCAGCTCTGAAAACCCTGGGAAGCCCTGATGAAGGGCACTGGTGCTGGGGAAAAAGTTCCATGTCGGCAGTGGCAAGAGGAGTCAGGTACAACCACTAGGAGAGATGTGAAAAAGTACAGGATTGTGATGCACATACATCACACATTCACAGATCACCTCCTCCTTCCTCCAGGATTGGAAACCCCACCAGGGCCCTGCATCATCATGGTACAGAGATGAAGGAAATCTTTCTCAAAGGTTTTTTTTTAGCTCCATGAGCTCAGCTCTACACACAAGTCTTTTATAAAACCCTGAAAAAAACAGAGGCCTCTGTCTCAATCAGTTGAACTGAAAACACATTACCAGTGTCCAGTGTTTTCGTCTCTGCAGTCAGCACATTGACTTAAAAATTCTTCATGACACTGTCTTGACAGAATTGTAACCTACAGAAGCACCAGAGTTGTCCAGGTCTAGCTTTGTCCACTGCTACAGACTTGGTGGGTTGATTACTTACAAGCCAATCACTTCAAAGATGCACTACTTGGCATACTCATGACCTTCCTGATACATGAAAATGAACCAGTCTTTCTGTTCTTCAAATGGAGAGCTTGCTTGTTGGAAGAATACAAGATCCTCTGCAAGCCTGTTTTTCTCAACCGAAATAGTAAGTCAGACCCGACTATATGCCCACACAGACCCTCATGTGTGGCAATTTGTGGTTGTGCATACTGGGAAGAGATGAGCAAGTGTCCACTGGGTATGGTGGCTTTGTAGCATCACTCCTTCTTCTGATTTTTCTTTGAAAAAAACTGAGATTTCTCTCTCTTCCCCTTCCCACATAGTGTTCATATAGTATAATATATGGATAGTGCATATGCACATAGACATGTTTAGCAAGGTATAAAGGAAAAATTGTAATCCTCTTGCCCAGAGACAGCTATTAGCAATGCACATACTAGACCCTTCTTTATAATCTCCTTCTGAGGACACACACACACACAGCACACTTTACCTTGTCTTGTAGTAGCTTTCTCCCTTTATATTGTGTAGGACAGATCACTTCCCACAAGAATGAAAATAGCCTGGTTACATACAGTATTCCACCAAACATTCTGGGTGGACTCACCCTGACCCTTGCTGGTGGTAATTAGGTTGATTCAATTTCTTTAGACAATGAACAACTTTGATGATATCCTCAGTCATGTTTTTTCACAGACATGCCTTGTAAAAATTCTTTGCTATTATTACTATCTTCATTTCATGGGCGTGCTGTGGAGTTTTCAAAGGTTATTGGAAATTTTTCTCTTTTTTTTTTTTCTTTAGCCTTTTTAAGACAGGGTTTCACTTGCAGTTCAGGCTGGCCTTGAACTTACTTTTTAGCCCAGGCTGGCCGTGAACTCACAGGGACTCCTGTCTCAGGCTCCTGAGTGCTGGAATTACATGCGCACCAACATGCCCAGCCTATCTCTCTCTTTTATCACTATTGAGGATTGAACCCAGGGTGTTCTACTACTGAGCTATACCTTCAGCCCTTTTTGAGACAGGGTCTCACTAAATTGCTCGGGTGGGACTCAAACTTGAGATCCTTCTGCCCCAGCCTCTAGGCAATTAGGCTGATAGGCCTAGACTGCTATACCCAGAACTCTAGAAATCTCTTGACAGTTCTAGCATTCCCCAAAGCAACCTGGGTTATCAAAGGTTTACAGAAAGAAACACTGAAGATCTTGAGCAGTAGGAACACTCTCCTTCCTCTCCATCTCAGTGGTAGCACACAGCTGTTCCAGCACCTGGGTGCTCTCAGGGACTTGGGAATATGGTCCATCGTGTAGAAGGGAATGTCCCAGCAGACACGCCCTAGAAGGAGGGGATGAGCCCACTTTGGGCTTTGATCCAGGGATGGGCACACCAAGACAAGAATGAGAACACACCCATATCACAGAGGTGACTAACAGTTGATGAAATGCAATAGGCCATCTGTGGGAACACAACCTAGACCCCAACATTTTATGTCCCTTTTACTATCCTCAGTATTACTAGTGGCTGATCAATGCTCACACCCCTTTTCACCTGTCAGAATGGCCTGGACTTACCACCACAGGTGTTCTGTCTGTGGTTTTATCATCTCATGTAGAAAAGCACCCTTGTTGGGGTGGGACAAGGATGTCTAGGTAACGTGCTCCCTTACAGAAGCTCCAAACCACAGGCTTCTGGAACTGCCAGGGAGATAGCCAATCAGGTTGAGATAGCTGGGTCAAGAAGGTTTGGGAATGGGTGTCCCTGAGAGTTGAATCCAGGATGTTTCAGGCTTATTTTTCCTCTACTCACTCCTAAGACTCCCTCAAGGCTGGGAGTCCAGCCCTGGTTACACTGGGTGGAAGGTCTTGTCTGGCAGGTGGAGGAGTCCCCAGTCCAGTTGCTTTGCAGTTCCAGCAAGAGGCCCTGGTGAGGACGGGCATCTCAGGCCAGACCTGCCATCCAGGGCTACTGCTCAGGGTCTGTTATGGTTTGTATATAGATGCCCGCCCCCCCAGCCTCATGTAGTCATAGAAGTGGCTAAATCTAACATTTATGATTGACTCCTTGTCTAGTGCTGGGATTGGTGGTGTGAGTTCTGCACCCGCCCAGGGGTGGAGCTGATACACAATGTACGGTCAAAATGGGGGCGTGTTTTTTCTCTTTTTGGCACAGTTTACTCTTGCTGCTTGCAGCCGCCATGAATGGCTGCCCTCTTTTGCTCTGGCTGCTGCCTTAAAGTGTTACCCCAGTGCCATGCCACCCTGCCTTAGAGTCAACTAATTATAAGCTGAAATCCACAAAAACCGTAAGCTAAATGAACCTTTCCTTGCTTCACTTTGGACATCAGGTGTTTGTCTCAACAACAACAACAAAAACATAACCAAGACAGGGTCCATGGGCATTTCTCAAGAAAGATGGCACAAAACGGTGGCATAGAAGGTAACCTGAGAATGCCTGTGTCCTACAAATAGCATGAATACTAGAAAGGAATGTTTTAAGAACAGCTTATCTGTACAGAGAGGTGGGCTTCTCACTTGTGCATTCACACAGTAAAGGCTGGGTTTCAACACCTATGAAAGAGCCTCTTCCTAGGCTCTGGCCCACTCTAGGTTGCTCTCTCTGCAGGGCCTACCCTGACCTTCAACACCATCTCCCATTTCAGGAGGCCACAGCAGGACAGCCTCCAACTATGCTCTGGTACTTCTGGGTGGTGGTGGTGTTGGCGGGAAGCCCTTGGAGGGGGCTGGGTGAGCTGGGCTTTGTCAGGGATGATTATGAGATTTACAGGTATTTGGGTTCATCAAGTTACTGCTTGGTCACCGGGGTGGCCCTTGGAGAAGGGACTCTTGCTTTCCCTTTCCAGTGCCTTTCATCTCAGGTAAATCCTCTGCTGAGCAGTAAGGATCAGGATACTAGGAGAGGCCACCATGGTGTCCAATTCAGCAAGCCACACCCTTGCAGGAAAGGAAAGATCCCAGAGGACTCTCTGCACTACGGTGAGTGTGAAGAGGGAAAGGGGGAGTGGGCTTGCTCTTTAATGGGGGAATACCATTTGCATCACCTTAAAAAAGCCACTGTGGCTTGACGTGGTGGCATATGCCTATAATTTCAGTTACTAAGGAGGCTGGGAAGGGGGATTGCGAGTTTGAGGCCAGCCTAGGCAGTTTAGTGAGATCCTATCTCAGAATAAAAAATGTAAGAAAAGGGCCCTGTGTGTAGCTCAGTGGTTGAGCACTTGCCTAGCCTGCCCAAGGCTCCGGGTTCCATCTCTAATACTGAAAGAAAAAAAGCCCTATGTGCTGCAGAGAAGTTGGGGCTCTGCACCATCCCAAAACATACAGGAGCAGCTCAGCATTCACACCAATAACTTAGGTAACTCTGATTCATTTAGCAAATGTTTCCCTACTACAGAGAAAACTTCTCAGGAGATGGAAAGGAGGTGCTGCCATAATGGAGACATGAGAGGTCTTCACTGTGCAAAGAAAAAATTTCCCTAGCAGGATCCCTGGGTTATGGTCAGGGCAATGATGACCAAGGTGAGGTCTTAGGCAGACAATGCTGCTCATTCTCTCCCAACTAGCAGGAGCATTTTAGATCTGCCTTTGTGAGGACCAGAAGAGGAGCAAAATCGCTGGCAAGGGAAGCACACTGTGGCAGTTCTGGTAGTGATGGGGGATATGCACTTAGCCTGGTGGGGCTCAGTGAACCTAGGGCTCTCTCGTTATGAGAGTCTGGTTCAGTGATGGGATTATACGCTTATGCATTGGCTTCTATTTGGAAGACTCACAGGCTTTCCCATACCTTAGCTCTCTGTGGGGGCTGTTTAACCTCTAAAGAAATACCCAGGAAGAGGGATCAGACAGTGTGAGGAGCCTCATCTAGTGACAAGCCCCCATCTGTTTGATGTACACTGCTAGGGAGCCCTTCTTGAGTGAGGAACAGGCTGGAGCAGAAACACTCCTTCTCTGTTAGAAAGGAGTGGGATATGCAGGGACAATGATGTTCTACTTCCTATGAAGCCCATCTCAGAGGTAAGGTGGGTCACGCATTCCCACAGCGACCCTGTGAGGTGTCCTCCTGCCAGGGATCTTCAGGGCCAAGTCCTCACCATGGAAGACGGCCCGCCTGAACTGAACTTGGAGCCACATACCCGCTCACACACAGTCTGCCAAAAGTCTCACATGTGCATTCACTTCTTGTAGCTGTGGCAATTAAAACATTCAAAAGCAATACTTTTTGTACTATATCACACATTGTTTAATGTTTGGACACTGATAGTTTCTCCGGCTGGGTTTTTCTTAATTTAAGTCAACAAATCAATCTGGAGAAACACATATTGCTTGTGTTTAGGATCCAAACCGAAATGGGAAGACTTGGGGGTGTGAAAGGTGTTGTGTGTGCACTGGGGAATGACTTGAGCCCCACTTAGACACAAGGAAAGCAGCAGCAATGCTCCCCAGCCCATTTGGTCCTTTCATGCCCCTCCCACCCCATAGCCCATGGCGCCTGTCTCTTTGGTGAGAAGTGAGAAGCACACATACTACACAGACCTGCCTCAGATGCATTTCATGGGACTAACTCAGAGCTGGCAAAATAATTCCAGCCTCTCGTTAGATGCTATCTTGCTCTTTCTCCACCCCACTGCATCAGAGATTTGACAATAAAAATCTGGAAGCTCCATTCTGCTTCCTCAAGTCACAGTCAAAACAGACTCCCTATGAGGGCATGCACCTTAGTCTACAAAATGTGCCCCACTTACCATGTCCCCCACATGGTGGGGACTTCCAATAATCACAAAAATGGCAGCCTGAAATGAGTATTTAATAAGACAGCCTTTTTTAAATTCTTCTTTAAGGCTCTCAACAACATTGGCATCATACTGTACAGGATCAATCTTAATTACCGTCCATGTGGAATTTTTTCTTGTGGCTTTTTTCAACGAAGAAAACATTAATGAGAAACTTTAAAGGCTTGTTAAGAGTGTCCTTTCATCAATCAGAGGTGCTGTCAGGCCAGGCTCTGCTGTCAATTTGCACCTCACTGCCCAGCATCCACTTCCTACTTTCTCATCCACTCCCGGTTCCCACCCCCACTACAGATCCTTGTTGGAGCTGCCCTGGGTGATGGAGGCCAGACGTTCTCCATCTGTCAGCAGCCGGAGCCACAGGGTCCTGAGGACTCCAGCCGGCCAGCCAGCCTCAGTCACCTGGAGACAAGTTGGGACCTGTAGTTTCTCTAGGCTTGGGCCCTGGCTTTTGAGTAATACCTTCCCTTGTTTCATGCAGACAAACAGACAGATGGATGGACAGACAGATCGACAGGCACTGCCTGGCAGAGGCCTTCTGCAGAGTCCTGTGCATATCTGTCTTTCAAACTGATAAACAAAGTGGACATGAACTTCACCTTCTCAAATTCAAACTTTTAATCAGGTACCCATGAATAAGAAAAAAACAAAACAAAACCCAGATGACTGGAGGGAGGCTAAATAAATTTAACCTGCCACATGAGGGCCATCAAGTGCCCTCTGTAACCCCACTGCCACACATCAGCAAGAAAGCACACACAAACAAGATATGTGGAAATCTGAATTTGTTCCAGTAATAGGAAACTCAAGGCAAAGGGTTTACTTTCCCAACTGGACTTCTGGGAAAATCTTTGGAATAAAAGAAACTCTCCCTGTGTCCCACATTAAGCCAATTTGTCTATTGTCCCGGAGTCCTCCTATGTGCTGTTTGAACCCAAATAGCACTAAGATTTTTGGTGAGTTCCAGAGGAAAATGAACAATTTTCATGTGGATTCAGCTGTGACTTGCTGCCTATTATGATGGTAGTGAAGTCCAAGCTGGCAACACCTGCCCACAGTTGCAGCAATGGATGTACCCACAGACAAAGTGGGCAAGATGGGAGACAGATCTGGGGTTACAACAGAATCTGTGGGAGTTTTACCTGGCTGTAGAAATACTGCCGAATGGCCCCCTTGAGATTGTCCCTAATCCCTCGGGGCTCCCAGCAGTCACATACCAAGGAGGGTTATAAGCAATCTGTATGCAAGGTTTTGTTCTTATTCTGTACTTCTATAGGAAATAAGCTCTGGATCACACTGGTGTTCATGAATGAGCTAAGATACAAAGTTAGATGGCTTTCATATGAACATACCTATGTCAAACGTGCTTTGGCTCCTTCAGATGGAATTTGGGGTGACCAGGCAGGAGTAGGGAGCTATGGAATAAAGATTTATACTGGAAAAACTTGAGTCACTCAGATTTTTTGGACGTCTAGCACATGATAGAGCCAGTGAGGGTTGTTTAGGAAGTTGTCTGCTGTGCAGGAAGTGTCAAGAGTCAAAATCCCAATTAAGTTACCAAGAAGGTGAGCCACTGCTTCCTCTAAAAAGCCCACTGCCTACAACTGTTGGTTTTGGAATCGCAAAAAACAATGGCCCCTGCAGTTCTCTCTCATAAAAGCCCTTCAGAGTTCCTGACTGGGCATCAGCCAACACCATTATAACCACACTCGCACAATCAAGTTTTCTTCTTCGGGTTTAAGGACTTAAGCCCTTTGATTTTATCATCTCACATGACACAGAACACAGTGAAGTGGGTGAAGTTTACCTACCTAGTGTCCCTAGTGAGAAGAGACTGTGAGAGAAACAGCTTCTTCACTCCCCTACAAAACAGCCTCCTGCCTGGTCAGGGGCTTCTACTCCATTGTAAGTGTGGTTCCCCAAGAACATATATTGTTTCTGAGTCTTTCATTACCTTGGCCTCTGGAAGCAGTGAGAGCATGGCTGGTAGGCGCAGCAGTGGTTGTCATGCTGCACAGGTCTTCATGTCAGCATTCAAAGTACCACAGCATTGGAAGGGAGACTGGCAGGTGAGGGGCACCCTGGGCCAAGGCCAGAGAACACAGTTTCCTTGTTTCAACATTTCTTTTATTTGGAAAATATTTTTCTATTTCTTTATGCCTTTCCTTTTCCTCTTTACTTTCTTTCACAAGCTGCACTGCAACCTCAAGTCAGAGCGGCTGTAGGCGACCTGCGCTGGTGTTTCACGTCGGCCTCTGCAGAGCTTATCCTTGGAGCATTACATAGCCACAGTGGTGCGAGGCCTGCTGCCTCTGTCAATGGCCACCTCTGGGCATCTGTCAAACTTGCTATGACAGTGGCCAGGAAACTGTCAGAGATGAGAACAGAGGTGGTTTTTGTACTGCTCCAAGGGCACAGCCCAGATAGCCCTATACACAGTTCCAGGCTGCACAAAGCTGCCAGGTCCCCTTGATGGCTTTGATAAGGTAGGGGCTCTGGCACATGTGGCTGACCCAGGCTGGGGGCTCAGCTCTTGATGACTGCTTTTTCAGAGACTGACCCTACTTGAAATCTTAAGAGTTCACACAAATCTTGGAGACTCCTGTTGTGTAGGGCACCCAGGTGCTCCCAGCCCAGAAAGATAGTCTGTGGACAGTGCACACACCTGTCCACCCATGCGTGGGTGTGGGAGGCAGCATGGAGGCCTGTCTTGGAGTGGGTTCCACCCTGCTGCCCACATTCAAACTCATCCTAAAGCAGAGTGAGGCAGGGGTCTCCCACAGCACACTGCAGCCACAGTGCCCTCTGTTGGAACACATGCACACAGAACACATAGGCAGGCAGCTGCAGGGCCTGGAGCTGTGCCTTTGAGAACCAGAACTTTCTGTTCTGATCAGGCAGAGGAAAAAGGCAGCAGGCAATGACTCCTGGTGACTCTCAGGTGCTGGGGAGACATCTGCATAACACAACCTATGAATGGTCCCTGATGTAGGGGGCACTACAGCCCTCCCCATGCATCTTCCTGGTCATGTCATACAGAGATGGCCCCCTCTAAGCTCAAAAAATGAGCTAAAACTCCCCAATAAGGCCAATGGGAGTGTGTTAGTATTCACAATTCATGGTTTGACACTGTCCTGAGAAACCAGATGTCTACATGACCTGTCATCTGTGTGAGACTCACCTTGCTTCATAACAACTGAGAATGACCAAGTGCAGAAGACAAGTGGGTACTGGTCATGTCGTTTTATGTCCAAGGAAACATACCCAGAAGTAATTGTAAGACAAGGATATAGTAAAGTACAAGCTAGGGAGAAAGGCCTGCAGTTTATTTTCTTGGGTGCAATACCAGGCACATCCAAACCATGCAGTTATGAGGTTATATTTCCATCCAGGTTCTGGTGACATGTGCAAACCACTTGAGCTTCCCTGCTGCGGTTTACACTGGCACAGAGAGGCTGTGATAGAAACACAGCTTTCTGCAGCACAGTTGGGTGCAGTTTACTTTCTCCATATATCATGTGGTCTGTTTTTTTCATCCATACACAAAGCTACAAGTGTTCTGGGCATAGTTAATTTCAAAGCTAAAAGGATGACAAAGTCATAGAGTGTCACAGTGTCACATAGCAGATTTGTAAACAGACCCCAATACTGTTGAAGGCATGAGCTAACCTGCTTCTATGTGTGACCTTGCACTTCTAGGCCTACTCTAGGGTCTGAATAGGCCCCTGATCCTTGAGGCCTTCTGTAGCGGCTTGTGTCTTCCCTGCGTCTCAGAGCATGCTAAGCCAAGGATGGCAAGAGAGGCCAGGATCTGGGGTGAGATCTGAGCACCTAGAAAGGTGCCAATTTAGCCAATCCTGGGTCCCAGGAGCTATTCTCTTTCCAAATCTTTTTGGAAAATAATTATTTTCTATTCAATTGATTCTGACTGTATGTGGATGCATCTTGCATTGGCAGATCTGGCAGCTGGAATTAGCAAAGCTAGACATCTCCACAGAGTGCCTACTTCTCTGGCTTGTCCCTTTTCCTTCAGTAAGACTACAGCATCGAGTGTTCAGAGCTGAGTATGAGTCATCATCTCAGCAAGACAAATGGCTAGGAAGGGCCACTTGGGGACCCTGCTGGGGTGGGGTCAGCTGTTCAGTGTGGACAGTCTGGGGCAGCCAGCTGTTGCCTGTGGGTGCCAGATGCTTCCCCCTTCCCAAGGAGGGGCCTAAGGCTTTCCGCACTCTCCCCATTTTAATGGACATTAAATATGGAACAGTAACCACATTAGAGAAGGGAACCAATGACACGCACAATGGCTGGTCATCTGAACTCATTCTGCTGTATAATGTAGAAACAAGAAAGGGCAGACATGCCATGTCCCCCAGGACACATCTGGCTCTTTTAATATAGTGGTGCCACCACGCATCCTGCTTCCAATGCAGCATTACATTTATGTGTCACTCAAATGTTTACTTTGAATACAAATACTCCATCTCAGCC
>RJWT010047865.1:0-11234 GCA_004365215.1 Cuniculus paca | reverse complement strand
ATGGATCCTTAACAGCAATAGCATCAGAAATCTTAATATCTCAAGCTTAAACCCCAGTTGACTGAGAACCTAGAATCTATATCATTACATTCCCAGGTGATCCACATGCAGATGAGGCTTCGAGAAGCACTGATTTAAACTCTCCCATAAAATTTTTCTAAATGCACTGCAGTTGTTCTCTATTGTCAGCTTTCTTCTGAATTCCTGTCCAGTCCATCACAAAGCTAGTATGGCCTCATTAGCTCAGCTGCAATTAATTTGAGATGTGTGCTCATTTGATCTGGATTCCACTGATAATTTTGTCTTACAACCTTTGCCCTACACTTGAAAAAGAGTTCATAAACAGGAGGGCACAGTTAAGCAATTTAGAAAAACCTACCCTTTTTAATGTGTAACAAATTAACTCTTCATAAAATAGTGGATGTTATCTGGAAATTAAAATAGGCCTAAGGACCTTTATTTGTAGATTGCTTACAGACAATGCAAAGTAACAAAAGAAAGAATGACACCTGAAATTGACAGTACACAGGCCTTATTCAGTTGGACTCATTTTGTGGTGTTTAACTGAACATTTTAGCAAATTCCTGTCTAAATAATTATGTTCATTTTCCATACTTTCTTTGCACATTAAACTACAAAATTGAGTCTCATTCTCAGGACCAGCCTTGCTCTTTTAAATTCCCCTGATTTGTCTGTACCTAGAAATCTTGTTTCCACCACCCTCAATCCCCAGACCTGTTGTCTGAATGAAGAACCCTTACTCATCCTTCTAAAGTCACTTTTAGTGCTATATCCTAGATGATCAATCATCCAAGTGTAAGTCTCTTTCGATGTATCTCACTCTTTCTGAACTTGAACACCGTTAAAAATTACTACTCTGAATTTTTATGGTTTGTACTCCAAATTGTCTATTGAGTCCTGAAAGTAAATTGCTTAACACCTAACTCAGACAAGAACCTTCAAAGATATTTATTGAATGAATGATAAGCAGAGTAAACAAATGTGTGTTAAATGATGAGCATTCACATTTTAAACAATGAGAATGTACACTTGGAATGTTCTTATGTACTCTTTTCAATGCACTTTAACTGTCTTAGAAGAACTTGCAGAGAGATGGAATATTTCAGGACACATAAAACATCTCATTTGTGAGGCTATAGCTGAAGTAAGCATATGCTCTCTGAATGTTTCTTCAAGTGTCTCTTGTTGGAAGAGTAAATCCATTCTTACATCACAATGCAGGTTATTCTTGGATTTGCTCCACTTTCCCCTTGTCCTGAGCAGCAGTAACATGGCACACACTGACCTGTCTGTCCTTCTACACATAAGTAAATGTCAGTTTCATCTCTTACTGCTTTATTTTGTTATCTGGTTAAAAACTAGAACTTGATATTTGTGGACCTGGCAAAAAATACTACTTAAAATTAACGAAGAGTTATGAAATGTAAGGACAGAAACTGAAATTCAACTTTGAAGTAAATCTCAGTTTTAGAAAAGAATAATTTTAATGTAAACTGTTTAGATGAGAATTTGAATCAACTGTTTGTCCACAGTTTTTGAAAAATGTCTACAAGGTAGGTCTTCTAAAATACCTAAAATGCATCACTGCAGATTGAGAATTATACTGTTTTTTTCACCAGTGTGAATCAGGCAGATTTTAGTGATCTTACACCCTTGCAGATTTGGGAATGGGGGCTGGGTCTCAAGTGCTTTCAGAGGCCAGGCTGATAGAGCAAATGAGTAAAGTAGATGGGGTAGGGCTGCTTGGTGTAACCCGAAGTCCATGGTGAAAGGGTAACTTGTACTCTGCTTCAACAAATTATGACCATACGGAATATGACTTTATGGTTGCTATACATTTTAATATTCCAAAAAGAAGTAACTGTCCTACATTCTTATATAAATGTCTTATTATGTAAACTCTAGTAAGTCATTCAAGTTTTCATAAAACTTTCTTTGAGCTAAATAGAATAAACCTATGGTGAGAAGGCAGCTCACACACCAATAGAGTATAGCTCTGTTTGGAAGAAATGTTTCTCTTTAAAGTCTGGATTTAAATTTTCCTGTCTCCATAAATAATTTTGAGTGCAATGGGTTCCATGAGCAGGATTCCCCCACAGGGCAATGCTGAGGCAGGAGGAGCAGCAGAAAGAAACAGACTGGAAAGGAACCGAACTAGGCAGCACACACAGCAACTTGGAGTGGATGCCCACAGTGTCACCAGTGGCAAAGAATTAAATGTAATCAAGATGTTTAAAAGTGTATAGCAGCAGTCTAGCAATAGTTCTTTTGGAGACATCAACATGTTTCCTTTGCAGAAAAAAACATTAGTTGTTTTAATTGTGACCGCTTTTCGTAAGTGACAAAAATGTCCCCATGTGATCCTCTACATCCATTACCCCTGAGTCTTATTTAAGGTTGTTTAAATAAGTCTTAGTCTCTTTTGTGCTGTGGGAAATTAAAAGCACCTGCACCAAGTTTTAGGAAAAATAACAAATAAGAGCGTTCTATTCTCAGCTGGGCATAGTGACACATGCTGGAATCCCACCTACTCAGAAGGATGAGGCAGAAGGGTCACATAGGCAACTTAGCAAGACTCTGTTTCAAACAATAAAAAGGGCTGAAAGTGTTATTCAGTGATAGAGGACCCCTGGGTTTGATCCCCATTACTACATAAAAAAGTGTACGCCCTCTCTTTATGACTATACTGAGAATGTACTGGGAATTTCAGCAGCACCAATCAGTGCAGAAATGTTGTGCCCTGCAGAAGTCTATGAAAAAGGGCTACAACAGAGGCAGCAATGTAACAAAATAGAAGTAAGGCAAGGTAAGCATTCTTGAAAGCTCTCTGGGAATTCTCTTAAGACCCCAAACAACTGGTACTACACAGGTAATCTAATTTCTGGCAAGTAAGCTTGAAGGGGAGCCATGTCTAATCATGGGTAGCTTCCCTCTGTATCTGTGGGGAACTGGTTTTAGGCCTGCCCAAGATAGGAAACTCAAGGATGCCCAAGCACCTTATATAAAATAGCATAGCATTTACATATAATCTATGTAATTCCTCTCATTGACCATATACCTTAAATTATGACTACATGATATATAATATCTAATACAATGTAAATCTCATAAATACTGTTTTGTTTAGGGAAAAACACCTGTACCTGTTTAGTACATATACAACCAGCAACTATTACAGTACACAGTGCACATCAGTAACATGTAACACTCTCAGTCTGTGGTTAGTTGAATCTGCAGGTGTGGAATCTTCAGATACAGAGACTGCCTAGTATTGTGCCTGGTGTTACATTTCTAATTATATGGATCACACTCTGACACAAAGTATACAATTTCACAATATAATTGATGCTTTCAATTTTATGAAAACAATTTTATACAAATTCAAGCATGACAATTCACAAATATTGTATTACCGATATTGATTTGACAAAAAAGTAAGTACATACCACATCAAGCACATCACTCTTGTTCTCTTTGCCCTGTTTATCAGAGTACTACGCCCTTATGCTAAGCACCTGGGTAAGTTCCCAAACATTCTCCCTGCTTTCCCAGAGACCCCTCTAGACCACCCCATACCCAAGTCTATGACACAAGATCATGACACCAGAAAAGGTTAAACACATTTCATGAGCTGTATGAATAGCAACACAAAGCCCAGAGTGTACTCATCATTTTTTGAATCTTAATAATCCTAATATCCTTGCAAAAGAAAAACATCATCACAAAGTGACTAGTGTGGGATTTATATTGGCTTTTTTTTTAAGATCAGTGCTATTTGTCACAAAGTATCTACTCTGCTAGGACCTCCTACTACCTTATCCCTTTAGCTGTTCTGAGGACACTGATCATCTTAGTGTACTGAAAAGACCCCAAGCCTTTGTCTTTACACTCTTGGGATACAGAGAGTTATCAAAGTGGTTGAAAAAACCCAAACAGATAAATGAGAGTTGAACAGACCATGATTTCCAGTGCTTCCTTGTGTATCTACTTGGTCAAAATGCAATTTGATCACTGAGTCTGTATATTCATGAATTTCTGCTAAATTAGAGCAACAGTCTATTAGCCAAAAAGTCTGTTACAGAGCCAATCTAAGGCATTAACTCAATTTATTTTTAAATCTTTACCCCACTGTGCATTGCCATGCTGCCTATTCTTCTAGAAGATTAACAAGGGGATATCCAAGTTGTTATTCAATATATTGCTGAGGGCCAGGGATTTAGCTCAGTGACACAAGTGCCTGCCTGGCCAGCATGAGGTTGTGAGTTCCATCCCCGATACCAAAAACAAAACAGTCAATATATTTCTGGGTATCCATTTCAAATCTTTAGAAAACTTCACTTTTAATGTAACTTACTGAAAAATAGTAAATGACTTTAAAAGAAAGGAGCTATGGGGAAAAGTCAGTAATGCAAGAGGGCTTCAATCCTACAGAAAATTAGTAGGAAAAGGAAAGACATGTTCATTTCAACTTGGATTCATATCACACTGGCTCCATTCCTCTGTTTCTAGGTGATAGAATTAATTAAAATGGAATCTAAGCACTAAAGGAATAAAGAGGGATAGGTCATTGTCCATCAGTCTGAATATTCAGACATTAGTTCCACATGACTCATCTACCCATATGATGAAACCAGAGTTTAGAGGGCTGAAGTTCCCACCTATCTCTAAATGACAATTATCTTTTAACTAGTATCTTTTACCAGTGTTAGAGAACCTGTATTTCCACCCAAACCAAAGATTAAATATTACTCTGCTTTCATTTTGATTGAGGGGAGGAGTGCATGTGGAGTTTCTTTCTAATCTAGCAGCCAGAATAGACCAAGGTGACTTTGGTGAGGAAGTTGCCTTGTGATACTATCATTATCAGTAATTAGCCACAGTTAGTAAGCTTCTATTAATCAAATCTACATGTAGAAAGTCTTTAATTTTGTGAAATTAACAGTGTTGTTGGTAAAATTTTAAAGCATGGGAGGTAATATTGCATACCTTTGCAAGCCAGAGAGAGGAAGAAAGAGAAAAAAACATTATCTCAGCATAATCTTATTTGTTAAACTGATTATCTATGCAATTATGTTAAATACCTATATATATATTACAGAGTAACTGAATCCATTCTCTGCTAAAATTTGCAAACTCAAAACATAATTTTTGAGCTGCTTTATGTGTATCATCTTCATGTGCTACTTGATGAGACCCTAGAATAAATGTCTAAGTATATTATAAACAAATAGGCAAAGATGAAAATCTCAGTTTCAAGGGCTTCCAACGGGAATTATCTGGTATTTTTCAGCACATGGAAAATGTCTATTTGTGAGAAAGAATGAAGACTGTAAGGGCAAGGTGTTTACTTAAGGTCTGCTTTCTCTGCCCCATGAAAGGTAAATTGAAACATATCGTAGAGAGAAGGCTGAGCAGCCTCTACCCTCCTGTGCCTCCAGCCAAGCACTCTTGGGACTTGTGCTCCTCTGTAGGGATCCACCACAGGCTAAAGAAAGAGGAATTCTCCAAAGATAAAGAGAAAAAGGAAGACAGAAATGACAGCAGTCCTTCCAGTCATAGAGAGACCAAGACTGGCAAAGCAACATCAACAACACCACAAATCTTTTCGGGATCCTGTTCTGAAGTCTCAGAGGGGACCAACCCATTCAAAAAATGACTAGGACCTGAAATTTTCATTTTCAAACAGTAATTTTGTCTCCTAGACTAGTTCTTGGCCTTTGACTTATCTTGATATCAGCCACATATGTGACCCAAAGGCTTACTTATGTTTACTACCATCTAATCCAAAGACTTCCAAGATGTTGTATTTAGTCTCAGTGTAAGCACACAGCATCTACTGTATCTGTTTCATATTCCAGATGTAATGGAAAGAGCACCACCAGACAACTCAGATGATATGGCTTAGAATCTAAAGTCTAAGATTTTCTCTTTAAGAAACTTTGACCAATAAATTAAACCTCACTGAGTTTTGTTTTCATCTTCTAGGTCTTTTGTAAACGTCAAATTATTTCATGCATTTAAATTGCTCTGCAAATAAAAGATTCTTACAAAATGAAATGAAAGGCATGAAAATTCTGTCCACATTAGCCATCAATTCATCCTACTCTTTAGGTTATTTTTGGGTTTTTTTGTTTGTTTGGTTGGTTTTTTCCAATGGGAACATATCTCATTTCAGTGTGACGTGAGATTAAATATTTTATTTTTTAATTAATGAACCTAATATTCCTATCGACTTTTACCCACTCCAAAAGTTTAATTGGAGTTAGGTTAATTGTGATTATTCCTATTTGCTAAATATGTCAATAAACATAAAATATTTCTTACACTTCATTCATACATTCAATAGAAGTTAGAAATCGACTAGACTTCCTGGCTAACTGACATGACTGTAAATCATCCTATTCTGACACTGAACTATTTGTAATGGTTAAAATTATTTAATGTAGTAAAATCACATAAAAACATACTTCTGCCTTGTTATAGCTAATTCTAAAAATTGTAGTATATTTTCAGAGGACCCTTCACTTTGTGCTGCACTTGGCATGAAAAGAACTTCCTTCCACATGCCCATGGCTGGCAGACATGGCTCCCAAATGGCTCGCTGACCCCAAACACTTGCTCCCAGTCTCGTTGCCTATCTAACCATTTGTGCCTTCCTGTCATCATTTAGTTCCATAGCCCAGCATTTCCATTTCCTGGCATCGAACACTTTTCACATAAATATCCCTTTGTCTTGTCCTCCTGTCCTGGCATATGTGCAAAGAATCCTTAATATAACACAGCTCAACATTCAACACGACTCATACAACTATCATTTACACATACAACTATCATTCTCTGATGCTGCCTCAATTCATTCATTTAACAAATATTTATTGCAACCTGACCAAGCAATGTTTTAAGAACTAAGAATTCCAACAATATAGCTCCCTGTCTTTGTAGAGCTTACTGTCTGCAGAGGAAATGGAGAAACAAAAAATAAGCAACCACAAAATGAATGAGTAAATTATTTAGTACTGTATATTAAAAGATGATCAAAGCTATGGAAGTAAATGTAGTAGGATGAGAGAATTAGAAGCTCCAAGTTGAATGGTGGCAACAGGAAACCGAAGGGTCAGGGTAGGTTTTGAGATGCTGAGATCTGGTCAAACCTTAATGTATTGAGAAAGGGGATAGCATGGACATTTGGGGTGAGAGTGTTCCCCTGGGAGATACAGTGTGAGTACAGAGAAAAGAGAATGGGCAAGGTACTTGGGGTTACATAGAGAAGAGCAATGGTTATAATTTTTCAATAAATATTCACAAAATCAAATGTACGATCAGTAATAAACAATAACAAGTTAGTAAGACAATAAACTGTAGATCCTAGTGGAAATGAAAATGTAGAAGTTGGAATTCTCAAAAGCAGTGGATGGGGCCAGAATTACCTAGAGCAGTGACCAGAGAGCAGCATGTTAGAACAGAGATAGCAGAAGGGTGCATTTCTCTGTATTGATAAGATGGATGGTGTGGCCACATGTAAAAAGTCCTAAGGCCAGGGCACACCAGGATTGTTCAAGAACTGGAAGGAGCCAAAAAGGACTCAAGAAAAAAGACAAAATCTTTAGGGAACACTTCTGGAGCTAAAGTTGTAATAACGGTTTGTGATTTACCTTTTCTCAGAATGAGTAGCAAATTAACTTGGATTTTGACTTCTCAAATATCTTCTTCTCTATATCTTATTTGCCTATTTCTTTTCCCTTATTATGCCTTTTCCCTGCTAATTGTAACTGCAACCTCTTTCTCTGGAAGTCTCTCATCATAACAGTATCTTTCTCACTGCTCATCACTGAGAACACAGAAGTACGGTTGAGGTCCTCCTTGTTTTTGACAGTTGGCTTCTTCCCCACCTCCTAAAATCCATGGCTTTAAGGCTTATGCTACCAGAATATGTCACTTACGCCTCCTGGTGTGTTTGTAGAACTTTGGCTCATTTCCCTTCAATCTTTAAAGATTTCACTCCCTAATTCACTTACTATCATTTTATCCTACATTGGTGCTACACAATCACTGATTAGCTTAACATTCATGAAGACAATATTTCCAATGACTTATTCATTTATTAGTCAGATATATATTGAGTAAAATGTATCAAGCACTATTCTTGAAAGGTATGGCATTAAAACAAAAAAGTAAAATCACTGCTTTTTAAAGTGATAGCAATCAAGTAGAGAAGATAGACAATAGATAAAACCACAGAATGAAAATATATAGTATTTCAGATAATAACTGCTAAGAAGAAAAAAGAATAAACCCAAGAACATAGATAGATGATGTGTGTATATGCTGTGTGTGTGTGTTAGAGAAGGAGACTGGAGGTTTGAAATTTTAAGATAGTGCAGCTAGAGAAAAATCTCACTAAGAAATTGATATCTGAATAATAACAAGGGAAATACAAAGTCACTTTAGTTTCCTGACCATCCTAAAGTCTTGTTCTCTACACTGCTTCAGCCCTTTTATCCCATATCAAACCATGGGCCTTCTCAATTCTAAGAAATTCAGTTGCTGCTCTATTTCAAGCCTGTCACTCTGATCACCAGCCCTGTACTTCAGCATCATGTACTCCCTACCTCATGTGCACTCATCTACTCCTACTTACACCTCCTTCATTCCCACTGGGATCTATGGTTAGTTAGTTGTCCTATCAACATTTTGTTATTTCTCACTCCCCTTACGTATTCACTTCCATCCTTAATTAGTTTTTATTTATGGTCCATCATTAAAATCACTCCCTTGTACATAGTACACACACTTAACTACCTTTCCTACTCCCTTCATTGTGCCCACTTGGCAGAAACCCAGTCCCAATTAAACTACTCATTCTTGCATCTCAACAACTAAATGTATAATTACTTCTTATATTTTTTTCACTCTTTGTAAGCATTTATTAGCTCCTCTGACTATCGTGGTCTCAGTTGAGGGTGGCATTTCCTCTATTACTGAGAACCTCAATTTCTGCATAGTCCAAACATAATATTTCCTGAGGAACCTAAATCAAACCCCATGAGGATAAACCTCCCATGACTCTCTTTAGGAAGAACCCCTCTGTTAGTAGACAATACCATGTGGTTTGTCCCTGGATGCCCCTTGTGAAACCTCATGCTGTCATGGGGGGCAGGCTTTATGGAGGTGGCTGAATCTAGTGTTTGTAATTAATTCACGGTCCAATGTTAGGATTAAGAGTGTGAGTGCTACACTCGCTCTACAGCAAGTAGCCTGCATATAATACAAGGGACAGAAAGAGGTTCATTGTTCTCCTACAGTCTTGTTGCTTTTGCTGCCTTCTGCCTGCCATGACTTGCTCTCCTGTCTTGAAGTCAACCAATTATGGACTGAAACATCTACAAACTGTGAGCTAGATAAACCTTTCCTTTTTTAACTTTGGATGTTGGGTATTTTATCCCAACAACAAGAAAAGTAACAAGACATATCACAACAATTGTTCCTTCTAAATGCCCTATCAGCACACAAGTATACTATAATATGTCTGACAGAAACAGAGAGACAGAGACAGAGAGACAGAGAGAGAAGAGAGAGAGAGAGAACTTCTAAATCTCATCTCCTTCTTCTATTACTATATCATTCCTCTGCTTCCCTTTAGAGAAAAATTTCAAAAGAGAAGTCTGTACTCATTGTCTCTATTTCCTCTCCTTTTTCTACTCTGGAATTCACCAAGATTGGAATTTTGTGTCCACCTCTGTAATAAAAAGCTCTGGTCAAAGTCTCTATAATCTTTATCTTGGTAAGTCAAGTCTTGTATTCATTGTTCTTAGCTTCTTCTACCCATCTGTGCATTCCATGCAGTTGATCATTCCCTCCTTCTTGAAGTACTCTCTCCACTTGGCTTACAGAATATTACTGTTTTTGTTCTCTGTCCATTTCATTTACTATCCCTGCTTACTATCCCTGTACTCTTCTGGTCCCCTATCATCTCATAATATTTAATTCCTATGGCTCAACAATCAGACCACTCTTCTTTGTAGTAAAATCTACTCTAATGTAACCCTTTGACAATAAATACTGTATCCACACTCACACATCCAAAATTGATATTTCTTTCTTGAACTCTAAACTCTTATTTTCAATCTCTCATTTAACTTCTTCACTTTGGTATCTAAAAATGTACCTCAAACTTAACAATTATAAAACCAACTTAATGATTTTATTTCTGTCTTCCAAAATTTTCTACATCTGCATATAAATTTTTCACGTTTAAATTTCTTTATTCCATAAATTTTCCACATCTGCATCAATGGTAACTACTTCTTTAAATTTCTTAGGCCAAAAATCTTGGAATCTGCTTCCTTAGGAAAATAGTGAGACCTTAGGGGGCAGGCTTGAGAGACAAAGGTGGAGGTACAAAGAAAGATTAGTTTCCAGTTAAGTAAAGAAGCAAAGACATCTATGTGTAAATCTTTTACAATAATTTATTAGGTCTTGGATCCAAAGCAGTCCCACAGAGACATTTTAAGGTTACACTTTGAGCACATTTTTTCTGATACTTGGTCATCTAGTTACAGAGCACGGCACACAGCATTTCTGGTTGCCACAGACTGTCACCCAATGACATCAGGAAAAGAAATGTTCTTTAAAGACCCTCCTGCCTTGGCCTAGGAGCTGAGTAAAATGAAGAACTTCTCTTTTTAAAATTTCTTTCATAAGCTTCTTACACAATTAAACCTTGAGGAAACACTGAACATCTCAAAAGGACGGAAGATATTTTGCAGTTATGAAGAAACTTCTAAGTAGAACACCAATAATCATCAGAATCTTCCTAGTTTCCTGAGCCTTAAAAATGACATCTGTGTGCATAAAAACCCAAACTCAAGGCAAGTGCCTTTGTGGCACTGCCTGCTTTCTGACTTGAAGGTGTAGCTATGTGTACATTGACTTTACAATAAATTCCACCAGTATTTCTGCATAGCTGCCTATGTGGCTTGATTGAATTTTTTCATCAAGGGTCCAAATATCCAAAGATCAAGGAACTGAGAGGCCAGTTCCTCTAAGTGTCAGGACTTAGCTTCCTAATGACATGCTGACTTATCTTTTTTTCTCAGAACCCAAAGTATAAAGGGAAAAAAAAACTATCAGAGGGCTTACACTGACAAGGAAGACTTTGTGCCAAGCTACTACAATAAGTGTTAAGAATACTGCAACTCCTGTGTTGAAACAAA
>RJWT010047864.1:0-11230 GCA_004365215.1 Cuniculus paca | reverse complement strand
GTCATGAGTAGACCAGGAACTTGGCATTTTATCCTGGCCCCTCCTGCTCACCAAATGTACCACCTGGAACAACTCACTGAAGTGGTTCATGCTTCAGCGGGCACAATGCGAGTGATAAAAATGACCTCTTGGTGCTTTCGGGATTAAAGTTAATATGTGTAAAGTGCCTAGCAGGTAGTAGGCTTCTATTGAGTTGTGGACATTGACATTATCACCATCACCATCAAGGTCATGGTTACTATTAGAAAGTGGATCATTGTCTGGGGCTGGGATGCCTAGACAAACCTCTACTTAGTAGCCAAAGGCCAATTCAGTCCCAGGCATCACCTACACCCAGGATTCCTTGCTTCCCCTGTCTGTTTTGAGCCCCATGGAAAATGCAAAGGTACAGACTCCCTTCACATCAATGAGGAGTGTCCTCTAGGGAATGGAAGGGCTGGGAGCCTGTATCTTCCTCCCTAGCCAGAGAGCTGTGTCACCTTGCTGGGACTCTGTGGATATGTTCTTGTCATTCTACTTCCCCATATAGAGAAGTCATTTTACTATTGAAATTATTGTAGACTGAGCCACTACAAAAAGATTCTGGTGCCTCTTCTTCCAGGACAACTAGGATAGATAGGACAATGGCTTGTTCCCCTGCTCTTTGCCCCAGAACATGATGGCTTATAAGAGTAGAACACGCCGGGCGTGGTGGCGCATGCCTGTCTGTAATCCCAGCACTCGGGAGGCTGAGACAGGAGGATCCTTGTGAGTTCGAGACCAGCCTGGGCAAAGTGAGCTCAAGGCCAGCCTGAACGGCATAGTGAGACCCTGTCTCAAAAAGACAAGGG
This sequence comes from Cuniculus paca, assembly GCA_004365215.1. NCBI lineage: Eukaryota > Metazoa > Chordata > Mammalia > Rodentia > Cuniculidae > Cuniculus > Cuniculus paca. The sequence continues at coordinate 10,400 of RJWT010047864.1, read as the reverse complement.
CCCGGGATCTAGCTCAGTGGCCTAAGCACTTGCCTGGCAAGTGCGAGGTCATGAGTTCAATCCCTGGTGCTGCAAAAAAAAAAAAAAAAAAAAAAAAAAGGAAGAGTAGAACACAGGAGAAGGTGAGGGAAAGAGATGGAGTGGAAGGATAGACAGTGAATATGAGGGCTGGGAATTAAGAAAGCTTTGGCAGCTCTCTGATCTCCTTTAAGCATCTGTCTCTGGCAATTTCTCTGACAGTTGCTCCTACTCTTAGCATCAGCATCCCATTGATTTTGGTCACTCTAAGTGGCATTTTTAAATACAGCCTCCTGTAATATTCCACTTAGCAGTATGTGAGAAGACTCCACAAGATGGGCACGCGGGGCCAGGACTGTATGCCTTCCAACTTCCATCCCACTGTGTGTATTTATTAAGTATCTGGTGTATGCTCAGCACAGGGCTAGGCTCTGTGCAGAAGGAAGGGCATGTCCTGGATTCTTGGTGAAGCAAGAGGGGAGAAAGCCCAGCATGGAGTATCTTGAAAATAAAATGAGTCCTGCCAAGGGGAATCACTCAGGAAAACCAACTGTATGGAAGTGGAGTTAGGGTTGAGGAGCAGAACACAGTAGCTGGGAGGCATATTCTCTTCATGTGTTACGAGGACCCTGGTCTAGAGGATGGTGCTCTTGGGGAGTTTCCCAAGACTGCCATTGATCCTCAGTTCTGTGAGTGTCCTGGAAAGATAGTACATAAAACCAGTCCTCTAGACCAGTCCTCCAGGAGTTGTGATTGGCACTGGAGTTCTATAGGAAGGAGAGACAGAAAACAACAAATACTTTTAAGTAAATTGTGCCCTAGTTTTAAATGTTGATGAGAAATTTTCCATATATATGTTAATGATACATCATAACTACATTCACTGTGGGCAACTAGTACATATACATATCTCATTTTTGTCATATTTACTTCCTCTTCCCCTTACCTCCCTCCCATTTTCTCCCATTCCTCCATTCCCCTTTCCTATCTCCACCTAGTCTATCTCCCTATTTCCTATCACCTATCTTTTATTTTACTCTTTAAATAATTTATAGTTTGGGATTCTCATGTAAAAGAAATCATACAATATTTAACCTTTTGTGTCTGATGTACTTCACTTAACATTATGGTTTCAAAGTACATCTATGAACCTATAAATGACTCATTTATCCTTCTTTATGGCAGAGTGATTCTCCATTGTGTATAAATACCACATTTTCTTTTGCTATTCATCTGTTGATGGATACGTAGGCCACTCCCAAGATTTAGCCATTATGAATTATGCTGCAATAAATAGAAGTATGCATAAATTACTGTAATATGATGTCTTAACTCTTTCAGGAAGGTACCCAGAAGGGGTATAGCTGTGTCAAATGGAATTTCTATTTTTGACTTTTTAAGGAGTTTCTATACTGACTTCCATAGTGATTTTACCAGTTTATATTTCCACAGTAATGTAGAGTGATTCATTCCATCATTCATAAACTCACTCCTATAGCTTCCAGGACATATTTGTTCTCTGTATTTTTGGTGCCAGAAGTGATAGAGAACAGTTCAGGTGTCCTCTATCAGTCACATTTCCAGTCCACTCTGGGCTCATCTCCTAAGTCTGCAAGGACCAGGGAGTCCTCTGCCATTCTGGTAGAAAGGCAGTGCCCCACTTGCTTCCTTCACACCCTATCTGTGATGGGGGACACCATTCATGCCTGAGGTTACCTTCAAGTAAGAGGAAGCTGTGCTTCCATCCAGAAGGTTGGGAGCTGAAAGCTCTCTGTCACTGAGATGAAGTCTTTGAGCCAAAGCATGCAGGGCATACAGTGTCAGCAAGCTTAAACCCTCGTCCTTGGCCTCATACAGGTCTAAACATCCCAGTTACCCAGTTTTTATTCTCAGAGATAAGGTTCTTCAAGATGTTTTATAAAATGTTTCTTTAACCAAATACATTTGGGGAAATTTGAGTTGAGTGATATCTTGACTATAGCATTTCTTAGAACATTTAGTAGGCTAATGGGAATTACAAGTTTTCCAAGCTCTAGGTCGGATGTCTGACTTAGGTGACAGTGTCCCTCAAATGCATCTGACCTCAGCACTCACTTTTGCAGAGCACCCAGAGCTCTCAGTGCATTGCGGAGTTTTAGTCGAGGAAGAATTATCTTTCCCCAGCTCCTGGGGTTTCCTCTCCCTTTTCCCAAGTGGCTTTCCCTGGCTTTCAGCTGGACCTTGGTCACTCTAATCCTTTTTCTTCTCTAGACACATGCTGTCATCTCAGTTGTAACATTTGTGATTTCAGTAAAAGGGGGGAATCTTTCCACCAGTTCCTCAAGGTACCCCCATGAGATCAAGGCAGCTGATCCCTTTGTTAATCCCTGACATTTGGTTTGCTAATCCACAAAAATTTCCAGTACTTTATGTCTCCGTGCTAGACCCATGGAGTCCTTTTCAGCCCTGAACTTAACCCCCAACCATAATCTATGCATTGACTGTCCTCTGAAAGTCATATGTCTCATTAAAACTGTTACGATCTTCCTCATATCTACTGTTATTATTCAGAGTTATACAGTTTTGTTTTGTTTTGTTTTGTTTTCTGGGATTAATAGATTGTACCACTTTGCATCTTCTCAGATGGCTTTTAATTTAAAGACCACTGTTTATTCTCAAATATATATTACTTTATCTTCAATAATTAAAATTGAACACTGATGTTATAATAATGGAGGTTATATTTATGTATTGTTTTGCTCCAAAATACCAAAGATCAAACTCTAAAACATTTAGTTCTCTTTGTTTCCCAGGCATAGTGGTCTTAAAATTCATTTCGATGCTAAGAGGCACTAAGAAAAACCAAGTGACACAAGAATAAACTACTAGAACTCCTATTTTTTTAAGTTAAAACAAGAAATTTGATTTTACTCATCTAATATGCTGTTAACACTGAGTACTATAGTCCTTTATCTTAATTATTTTTCTCTTATTGGTGAGACAAAATACCTGGCACACAAAGTTAAAGGAGGAAGGGTTTATTTGGCTTACAGTTTGTAGAGATTTTAATCCATAATTGGTTGGCTCCAAGGCAGGATGGCATATGGCAGAGGAGACCACAGCAAAGTAGCAAGGGAAGGAAAGACAAGCTTCTTTCTGTCTGTTATATTGTATGCAGGCTACCTGCCCTAGGGCAGGTGTAGCACTCACACCCTTAATCCTAGCCAGAACTAAGCCAAAGCAATCAGTGAACTGATTTACTAAGCACATACCCTTAATCCCAGTATTACACACTCTAGATTTAGCCACTTCTGAAAAAGCCCCATCTAAGACTGCATGAGGCTTTGGGTGGACATCAAGATATAAACCATAACACCATTCCTGTTTATGCTTGGACTCTGGTATAGTAGTACTTTGTTACTTGTTGTTCATTTGTTCCAAGAGATGTGATGAGCACCAAAAATGATGATTATGAGATAAATTGTTTTTTCTGGAAAGGGTAGCAAGTCATGAGGCAATTGACACCAACAAGTTTTAGCTTGCACATTGAGTACCTAACAAACAATAAGAACCAGGACAAAATTCTCGTGTCAAAATGTTTCCAGTACCAAATTTGCTGAGTTTCAAAATAATGGAGTACCAAGATATGACTATTGTAGGCCATGCTCTCAAATATCAAGGCATGGAGAGGCAGAGGAGCTCCACATTTTAGAGGGCTTGGCACTGCCATTCTTACTGGATGATTGATTTACAGAATATTGCAAATTTGCAATTTATGTGTGACTGACATTGTAAATGGTGTGAACACAGTCCTCCAAATAGTATCTTTATGACACTCTGCAATAATAAGGAAGTGACCATGAAAAAAATTTTTTTGGCGTGCAGCACAGACGTTTGCCACTTACAGAAACATAATTAAACATTTTTCTTTTAAAAGAACCAAAATGTTACACATTTGTTGATCTTTTCAGTTCTGACAAGCAGCTGTCAGAGTATGCCACTTTGCTGATAACTTTGAAAAATAAACACTTAGTCTTTCCCTTCAGTATAAAGGTAATGCATTAACAATGGGTAAGAAAGTGAGTACATTTAGACAGAATTTGTGCCATGGAGAGACCATTTTTTGAGGAAAAAAGGGTATTTGGAAATATTTTTATTATATGATTTTGTGACTGATAATGACTAAGTGTGACACTTAAAAATTCATATCTAAATACTTTTAAACCTAGGGACAAAATCTTCTACCTGCTCAAAAATCTGCCAAATGAATAGTTGCAGAGAATTTTGATCCATTTGTTAAAACATATACATACAAAAATTCAGCACCTTCCGATTAGTTATAAGAACAACTGATTGACATCAGAAGAGATGGAAATCTACCAGCTGAATTTTAAGTCTTCATTTAATTGGTTCACAAGACTGAAAAGAAAAGAAAAATAAATAACTACCCTGAGTAAGTCAGCATAGCCCACAATGTATTTCTTTGCATCTCTGCGTCTAGATAAGGTATCCTTTTCCATTATGACAGCAATTAAGGAAAATAATTGAAATAAATGAATTCCCAGGCCTCAGAACCCCTTATTGCTAAGTGCTAAACAAAAATGAAGTCTTTTCCAACATATCACTCTTACAATATCAATAACATTCTTGGTGATAGTAAAATGTTTTATATTACTTGTTGATAAAATAAACTAAGATGCTGTTTTACTTTTATCTCACTTGTTTATTTTCTAATTTTCTGTGTGTTTGATAATGCAATGAAACCAATAAGGATAACATATATAGCTTTTAAGTAAGTGTACATTGTAAGTACAAGTTCCAATTTTCTTTTTTCTGGAGTATGAAAGCAAAGCCATTAGGAGATCTCTGGGCATTAGAGTGTAAAAATGTGAAGCTTCTTTATAAGTTAATCTTATCTCTTTCTAATTTTTATTTTACTATTACCTTCTAAAGCTGTCTTTTTTATGCCAAGGGTCTGTTATTTAGATTCAACTCATACTTTTATACAGCATACCACACCTCAGAATGGATGGAGCAAGTATGTTCAGTTTCTTTATTTCACGGTAATGCCTTCTAGATCTTTCTAGGACCCTCTGGAGAACATAGGAATGCTTCTTTATGGAAGTGACCATGAAGAATTGGGATGGTGCTGACAGATAAGGTATCTCCAGACAAACAGACAGCATTATCATGACTGTGGCCGTTAACACTAGCAGGGAAGGTTTTTGTACAAATGTGGGCAGAATGAACATGGAGTTTGAGAACAGTTTCCATAGATATGAGTGTGCCTGCCCAGAGTGAGTCTTTTCTCATCATGTCTCCCATTCCCCATTCATTTCTTAGTTCTCATTTTGTTCCCAACCTGTCCTTATCCATGTTTTGGTATTTCTCCCCCTTTCCTGTTTATTTTTATCTCAATCTCTTATCTCACTCTTCTCCACAGCCACCTTTTGTTTTCCCAGGCTCTGGGGAGGAGGGGGAGCTGGAATAGGGTCAGGTCCGTGTTTTTCAAACTGCTGGTCGTGACACATTAGTGAGTTAAGAAATCAATTTAGTGGGTCACAAAATCAATTTAAAGGGTCATGACCAGAATTTTGTTTTAAATGGAATAAAATAAAATCGAATAGAACAGTGTCCATCAAACATAGTAAGGATAAAGACTTATTTGTGCTACTATATATGTTCATGGAGATGTGCCTTAGGTTTCACTGTAAAAGAAAACTCTTGCCATGAGACACGCTTAGCATGGAAGCTACTGTCCAGGGATAATGTCTTACGTATGCCAACAGGATTTTGACTTCAACTTTGGGCACCCAAAACCATGCTAACTTCATCATCTGTCTTTCTGCTAGTTTTCATTCAAGTGATTTTTCAATTTCAACCATTTGGTTTCAACAGTTCTTTATTGACCAGTAGTAAATAGGTAGCTGTGGGGTAGCCCATAAGTGGTTGGATACAGAGTAAAACTGAGTAGATTCGAGTCCGTGTCTTGTGAGGGCATGACTTCGGAATCTCAGTCTTCTCATTTGTGGCCCAGATCAATGCTTTCTAACCTGTTACTTCATTAAGGCACCTATGGCAAGTAAATGCATTTGTAAATCTCAAATAAAGGTTACCTCATGGCCAAGGGGACTAGGCTCTGGGAACATTGTCTTCTCCAGGTATTTACCAGCTCCCCGCTGGCCCAGAAGATTCATGTGGTAGCACAACCATCACAGCGTGGCACCATTCACCACTTGGGAAGATGATCACAGCGTATCATGCAGCGTTAGAAACCGTTGTCCTTTGTAATTTTATGTATAGGTCTCCATGCTGGGCACATCCAAAGATGCAGATGACAAGAATGGTGCCCTCAAGGAGCTTACCAGTGAGTGGCTGTGGTCACCACCTGCAGTTTGCAAGAAACACTGGGTGGTGCCAGGTGGAAGGCCAGCCGTGATCAACTTTATTTTGCTGTGGGCTTGCCTTGCCTTGCCTGGAGCCCTGATACTTGAAAGTTTCTTTTCTCTCTGTGGGAGCTGAACACAGACCTCAAACTCTCTTGCAATCATGTTATTTTTTTAGTTGTAGACATAAACCTGAGGCAAGTTGAGATGAGAGGGACAGACTCCAATGGTTCTCCAAATGCCAAATCCTGCTGCATTCACCATGTGCACCGAAGGGAAAAAAAACTAATTACTACCTTTCTAAAGAGCTAAGCATGAGTGGATATGCCCTTGAAAGTGGCCAGCAGAAGTGCTCCTTGCAAACCATTGTCCCCATGCAGCCACCAGCAAATCTTTCTCTGAGAGCCTTCGCTGCCCCAAGGACCCCTGCCTCGGGCCATTAGCGAAGAGGCTGGTCATTATTAACTAGCTGGCATTGACTGATGACACCAAAGGGGTTTTTTTGGCCACGCATGGGCCGGTGGCAGGAACTTATTTGACCCCTGGAATTTGGAGTTTATCCTGCCATGAAAACAAAGAAATAAATTAGAGGAATGAACAGAAGCCCCCATGGTTAGACACGCTATTAGACACAGTTTAGCAGCCTTCGCTGACTGTCCCTCCAGGCCACATCCACCAGGAGAGTCCTGCCTCTCAGTCACTTGGTTACCACCCTAGGCTTGAAATAACAAGATTCCTTCCCTTTATTACTGTCTGGAGCCTGGTGCCATGGAAAAAGACAGTGTCTACATTACAGCTTGCATACTAGAAGAGATTCTGAAAGTCACTGGTATGTAAGGGACCCATTCCTTAAAATGTATTTATGGAATTGATTGTATATGGCACATATGGGAATCTTTCCACATTAAAAAAATCAAACATGTACTAATAAAATATTTTCCATTTAAAAATAAATAAAAATCACCCTCATAACATATTCTGCATTTATTTGTTAGGTCATGTTTGACATTTCTCAAAAGTGAAAAACATTTGTTATTAAATAATGCCCTTTGCTCTCTGCTCATCTACTAGAGCGGTTGGCAAGCTTTGATCCAAATACACCCCACCACCTGATTTTGTTAATAAAGTTTTATTGGAACCTGGTCACCTTAACTCATTTATGCATGGTCTATGACTGTTTGTACCACAATAGCAGTATTGAAAATTTAAGTAGAGGCCATGTGGCCTAAAATATATACTGTATTACCTTTGATAGAAAAGAGCACAGTTTCTCCTCATCTATGATGTGTTAAACTCTAAGGTCAGGGAAGAAAAGGTATAGGTGCAAAAGAAGTTTATGGCAGAGTTCTGGTCCTCAGGGAAGTTACATATTTATTGTAGAGTTCATTGTATTAAACACATACAACAAAGCTGCAAACAGTTTTACATTTTCTGGGTCTGGGCAGCCACATGGTCTTGGGTCCCTGCTGTGGGCCTGTCATCAGCTAGGATGCCCAGTGACTCATCTCCCCAGGAAAATCCAGGCAGCTTCAGAGCCCATGTCCTTCAGCTAGTCATCCTCACAGACAACCTCTGGCCTGTGTGCTTCTGCAGAGCAGAAGCTGATTTTAGTTTGGTCTTGCAGCCCTCATGGGACTTGTGTGGGGATTTGTACTTTGCAAAATCCTAGTAACCATTTGTCATATTTAGATGCATCTGCACACTGATTTAGGGAAGATGGAAGGAACTTATATGAAATGACCTTCTGGTGACCAGTTTAAAAAAAAGATTCCCAGTGGAGCCCAGACCAAACTCATGAGATTGGACTTCCCCCACTCCCCTGAGGCTTTGGCTTCAAGCCAAAGTACCAACAGATCCCCAGTAATTAAACCATCTGGTAATCATCTTCTAAGGAAGTCATTGCTTCTGTACATTTTTGCTTTGTAGAAAAAAAGGAGCAAGTGACTCCATCCTCTCCTCCATTCCCACTAAAATTTTCTAAATCCCATCACCACACAAAGGAAAAAATTTTTTAAAATCAAAATGAGAACAATAATTTAATGTGACAGGAATATTGATATGGCTGCTCTCCCCTTGATGAACCCATCCAGGGGCTCAGTGCCTCCCCCCGATGCCAATTCATAAATCAGGAAATGCTATTACCCACTGGCCATAAAAACAGAGCCCACCCCCAACACAGAGGGTTCATTTCAGAAGCAGCAGTCCCATTTCCACGGCTGAAATGAATTCAGAAAATGCACCTGGCTATTGAGAGAAAGGAGAAATGTCTTTTCTGTGATAAATCATCAGTCCTTCCTTCCTTTGAATCCTTTTTCCCCCTAGAAATATGTAGAATTAATCGTAGGGATATAGGCCATTCCACAGAGATAATAACAGGGCTAACTATATTGAGAAGGCCAAAGGGCAGGGCTAGGGTCTGTGAGAAGCCAGTGGATTTCCTGAGAAACCTCTCCTATTGGGTGAAGTGCAGCCCATGAATAAACAGCTTGGAGATCCTGTAATGAGGGCCTTCCTCCTGTAGCACCCAGCAAGGACAGGCAGGGAGCCAAGGGTGGGTGGGGATGGAAGGAGCCTTTGCAGAGGAGGCTGAGAGAGAGAGAGAGAAGGGAGGCCTTGCTGGATGTGTTTATGATTCACCAGTGTTGCTGTAAAGTTCATTTGCAGCCCTAATGGATGTGTGTTGTGATTGGAGGAGTCATAAGAGAACTGAAAGCAAGGAAAGGAGAGAATGAGAATAAAAGGGAGCAAAGAAACTCTTCAGGGAGCGAGATGCATTTTAGGAACTCCCCACTCACATTCAATTGAGTAATCGTGGGGACGTAGCACTGGACTAAGCAGACAGTGTCCAGACTTGCATGGAGCTTGCAGTCTGGAGGGGACCTGGTACAGCTGATAAACAAGTCAGAGAATAAGTGGCCAAGAAAATTTCTTCTTTTGCTGTATGCATAGTGGAAATAAAATGGAGTACATGGCAGAACTGTAGAGAAAGACTGCACAGTGTGTGTGTGTGTGTGTGTGTGTGTGTGTGTGTGTGTTGGTGAATAAACTCAGTAGCTCACAAAGCTCTTGGCATGACCATTGGCACTGAATATCTGTGAGAACATTATCGACAGAGAAAACAGCAAGTCTAAAGGCCCTGAGGCTGGATACATTTGATATGTTCAAGTAACAGAAAGATAAGCATCATGGAGGGAGAAAACAGGAGCAAGTGGAAATATACTGACATGTAGGGGGAAATTTTTAGGGATCACTCCAAGAGTGCCAGAGTGGTGCCAGAGAGGCCCCTTTGTTTGTTGCCTGGCTTGGCCTTTTTTTCTTCAATGCCAGAGATTGAACCCAGGGTCACACACATGTTAGGCAAGCACTCTACCGCTAAGCTACACTCCTAGCACTATGTACTGGCCTTTCTTGAGCATCTTAGGCACTAGCACTCCTAGCACAGGGACAGATCTGTGACACAATAGTGACAATAATGAGACCTATAGTGACATTGTGCTCATATTGCTTACTGTTTTTCTGGCAGAGTTTTGATCTGTTTTCTTTTGTCTTTTGCTGCATTTATTTACATACAATCACCAATTTTCAGTATACAGTTATATAGAGAGGTGATAGAATAGTTCTGTATCTTGATTGTGGCGGTGGTGACATGAATCTAGGCAAGTGATAGTAGGCTGGTCATGAAGGTCGGTGGAACTGTGCCACCTAGCAAGTACAAGGCTCTTGGTTCCAGTCCCGGCACCATGGGGGGTGGAACAAATACTGCAAATTATGTGGTTTAATTTGCTGGGAAAATGGTTCATGACAAGTGATAAATAACCTAGATCTAAACTCACATTTTATGCCAGCATTGGTTTCATTATTTACATATTATACTTTGGTTTCATAAGATGAAACCATTGAAGGAAGTTGGGTTAAGGGAATAGGCAGCCTCTTTATACTCTTTTTGCAACTATCACTCTGTAATTACAGATTGAGCAGCACTAACCTAAAAATCAGAAATATTCCTAATCCAAAACT
>RJWT010047863.1:0-11234 GCA_004365215.1 Cuniculus paca | reverse complement strand
ATTATAAAATGATACTATAAATTATGTGTCCTGTATTAAATTATTTTCTTTGCAAATCCTGACTACAAGTGGGGAGGCGAAGCAGGGATGACAGAGTAAGTAATGGATGATGTATTCAAATGTAGAGCAAACTCGTTGAGTAACTTCTGAGACACCAGAACAATTCATCCAATTTTCCCAAGGAGGGTTGAGGAACTAAGACACTCATCACTAACTCCCTCCCCTTATTTGTTGAGACTTGCCTCTAGGGTATAATGACACTTCTGACTTGCTCTTTGAGAAGACAAGGATATCTCTGTAACCAAAGTAAGCCTTCTTGCAGACACCAGTGTCCTTGAGGTAGGGAATGATTGAACTGTACAAAATCAACCCACAGAAGCTTAATTTGGCCTCTAGGCTCTGCCACTATTTCATGTTATTTTAAATCTAAATTTGAGAACTGGAAAAATGGGTATCTCTTTATTATCCTGCTTATCTTGTAATAAATTTCATTTGCACATGTCAATTTACTAATGCAAGGTTCTTGCAGTTATACCATGACGATTGTTACTGACTGTTCAACTAGCGGTGCTCCTCAAGGACTCAGCCCAGATGATCCTGTTCTTGGAGTAGAAAGCATTCCTACTGTAACTGTACCAGTAGTTCTCGGATTGTGAATAGCTGAAAATTAACTATGTAGTTGACAATCATAGCAGTTTGTGTTTATTGGTGCTTCCAGGTGGTATATTTGCTTCTTTTTTATTATTCTACTCCTGCTACAAAATCTCAGCTTAAATTTCTCTTATTCCATGAAATTATCTCAATGAATTCTAGTAGAATTTCCTGCCATAATACATAATGCTGAGTTTTTATTTGGTTATAGACTATTTTCAGGTAACTTTATTCATCTGAGTTCATACACAAACAAAACCTTGATCATTTAGAATTGTGTTTCTAGCAATAAAGTTCCAAACATTTTTCTGTTTAACAACTGGTGAAGGAGCAAGTAGCACCTGCCACTTCTTTGGTTAAGCAGATTATCCAGTGAGGGACACCAAGATAATCACTTACTGTGTGAACACATTGGTTTTTATTTTTGGGTCAACTTTTATTCCATCTTGTAAATTTTAGGTAGAGATTTCCTAATATATATGTAGTTAGAATAATTTAGTTTTGGAATTATGCAAACATTTTTTGTACAAAATGAAAAATACAATGGCTTCTTTCTTGCCTATAATATATTTTTAGGACCTGTTATGGCTTGTGGCTAGATGTTCCCCAAGGCTTTATGAAGTCATAGGTGAGGTTTTATCAGAGATGGATGAATCTAGGGTGTGTAACTGATTCATGTTACAGTACTAGGATTAAGGGTGCTAGGATTAAGGAGAGGTGATTATTAAATCAGTCCACTGATTGGCACCACCCTAATTCCAGTGTCCTGGGTATGATACAGGCACAGAAAGTGGTTTGTCTTGCCCCTCCCTTGCTTGCTTTGCTACCTTTGGCCCACCATGAGCTATTTCTCATCTGCAATTTCTTTCGGCCATGCCATGCTGCCTTGGAGATAGTTAATTATGAACTGAAACCTCTGTAAATTGTGAGCTTCCCCCTTTTACTTTGGGTGTTGGGTATTTTCTCTCAGCAATGAGAAAAGTAACTAGGACAGGGCTATTCTGATCTTCAGAAAAAATGAACTTGATTATTATACAGACCTGTAAGTAAACAAAATAATCCTCCTCGTCCTTATGTGAAGTATTGAACAAATAAGAATTCATTAACAGAAATGTAATAGAGCTGGTATGGTTTGTATCTGGATGTATCCCCAAAGCCTCATGTGCTCAAAAGTGAAGATTGTGGAAGGTGATTGGATTGTGGGCACTCTGCAGCTGGCTTGATGTTGAAAGGTGTGGCCAGGTCAGATTAGTTGGGGTTGTGATGGGGAAGGGCATAGCTACCTGCTAAGCTCTTCCTTTTGTTCTCTGCTTCCAGGTCACCATGATATGAACTTCTTTCCTCTACCTGGCCCTTCTGCCATATTGTTTGTGTTTGAACCCAACTAAAATGGACTGAAACTGTTGAAATATGAGTGAAAATAAACCTCTCCTTTAATTTTTTAATGTTGAGACCCGGTGATGATATAGTTACCAAAACTAATTTTTAAAAAAATTTTTTGCTCTCTTTTTGAGACAATGTCTCTCTATGTAATGCAGGCTGGCCTTGAATTCACTTTGTAGCCCAGGTTGGCCTCAAACTCAAAGCAATCCTCCTGCCTCAGCCTCCCCAGTGCTGGCATTATGGGCCTGCACCACAGTGCCCAACTCAGCACTGATATTTATTTTATTTTTACTTATAAAAATCTGTGTGTATTGATGTTTACCTTATAAATTCAGTGTGTACTTCCATACTGCTAAATATTTAATAAATACTTCTTTATGAATAATAGCACTAGTTTGTAGGGTTGGTTGATTTTTGTTATGTAAATAATCTTACCATTCTAATTCAGCCTACCAACATGTCCCTAAACATGAAATTGAACTGTATATTTGCATACCATTACATGATATTCCCTCTGCATAGTCAAATAGATGAAAAAGACATCAATAACATAACTAATTTAAAAGTGCAAAATAATTTGGAAGTTAAGACTTTTTAGTGTTTATTGTATATCTTATGAATAAAACTCATTTTTATTATGTTTATATAACTTAATTTTTATATAACAATTAATGTGCCCAATAATTGAGTCATAAAATTTCTGGAAAATAATTTCTTTGCATGACCCATTTTGAGCTAATGCTAGTACATGTGGTACTGGAAGATAGTTTGTTCATTTTCATGGACTTGTCCTTTTAAAAGCCATCTTTCCTTTGTTATGCCAGCATGGCCTATTGTAGCATTTCATAACAAAGTTTCAGTTGCCACCACTTTTGTGTATCTAGGCTATTCAGTTGGACTTAATGACTTAATATTCAATTTTGTGTGGTTTTGTGTGCCAATGATCATGTTTATTATTGGATCATTTATTTGTAACTTTCCCCTTTAATCTTGTACACTACAAACAATTTACTATGTTAGTTGAATATCTTGACTTACTTTATTTTTTTTTTATGAGCAGGATATATTTATTGAGAGAGAGAGACAGAAGGGGTCCCAAGTGGGTTGCCAAAGATTTTGGCTTTTTGAGAGACTTTTATAGAGTAAAACCATGAGGTTAGTTGGATCCAAGATAAGGAAAACCTGGGAACTCATAAGGCAAACGGGCATGAGGTGGGACAGAACTATGGTCAACCAATATGATTGATTGTTCAGGTAAAATTGGCCAAATCATGGACAAATAGGGAAGTGAGTCATGTAGCAAGCAAGCATTCTTAAGGATCAGTGACTCTTCCTATAGGGGATTGGGATGGTCAAGGTAATCCACACCTATTTAGAAAGTTAATCCCTGATATTTCTACTTAGGGTGTGGTTGTATTTGTTTTGCCTTGTTTTGAGATCTGGCTTATAGCAGAAGGTGTCTGTCTCCTTCAAGGTCACAAGACATCTGTTCTTCTTTGTTCACTTTCTCAAGGGCCTGGCCCTATCTGACTGCCTATATTTCCTGTAACATTCCCCTCTCTGAAGAAGTATCCTGAACTGCCGTGAGGGAGAAATGGGCGATGACCAACCTGGCTTCTTCAGGCTGAAAGGGGTTGTAGTTGTTGATTGGCAGTCAGAGATATTCTACACAGGGTCTATCTAAAGCCCTTGATAGACACCAGACAGTTTCATCTTGGATGGGTGTACAGTTCTAAGTCTGGAGGAGACAAAGCCAAATAAACAATTAAGTAGGCATGGCCCAAATAATAGAATCAATGGAATAATTATGAGTATAGTTAAAAAGATTTCCACCAAGAGGAGCTGATCATTGCTTCCCATAAGAAGGAAAAGGATAAGGTCCAGGGAATTGTAGAATCTGACAGGTCATTAATTTGTTATTTAATATCTTGAACAGCTATTGAGATATTAACAGAAAGATCAGGAATGTACACACAGCATTCAGCTTTTATAATTGCACAAGTACCTCCTGTGCTGTTGGAGGGTCTAATATCATCTGAAGTTTGGAGAAGTATCTGTCTCATTAATTTTACCTTTTAATTTAGGAGAGAGAGAGCAACTGAAGTATTAATAATCCTCTCTTAACTTCAGGTCTTAAAGGATATTGCCTTTGGTGAGGAAAACTAGTAGAATCTCTGAGATGTATCTGTACTGGAGCAGCTCTTATTGCCCTACCTATTTTACCTTTCATTGCCCATACTTCAGGATTTATTTTTGTCTCCACGAGGGGTAGACAGTGTACTTGACAAGGGTGCATATATATAAAGTCTCACTTATGTGATAAAGTGTTTTTTAAATAAATTATGTAATTTATAATAAGATTAAAGGAATAATCTTAAACTTGAAATTATGAAGATTGAGAAATGTCTTGAAGTTCTCTATCATATAAACAGTGGGTGAAGGGTCCTTGCTTCTTACTCGGTCAGCCCTGTTGTGCTTAACCATCATTTTACAGACATCTCCCAGCTTTCCTGCCTTGCTGAGGAGGACATGTGTCAGCCCAAGGCACTTGAGGGACATTTTGACGATTACCTGATTTTGTTCTCTTGGACAGGTTAACTGTTCAGTGTGTACTGGAGCTTTCATTTTGGATTACTTTACATTCTATTCGCTAGTGCAGTGAATGGAAAGAATGATGCTGGAGGGGATCGAGTATCTGGTTATCTCCAATTTCTTCAGCCAATTTTAAGCAGTTTATATTTTTTTACTGTGTCAGCACTGGTTATCATTTCTAACTACACATGAAATACCATGATTTTCTATAAAGACTGAGGAAAATAGCTTTAAGAGATCAATTTTAGCATCTGTAGAAAATGTTCCCAGCAGAATATCAAGTTGAGTCTGTATAATGATGTCTCATGCAATTGACACTTTTTAGCTTAAATTTTTTCTTGATTCTTATTTTTAATGAAAAAAATCAACTTGAAATAAGTAGCAAATCACTTTTTTCCTTAGTTACAGTAAAATTACTAGATCTAAAATACATTGGCATTCTGGATAGTGTGTGACATTAAGTTTGGAAATTGAGAAAGAGCCTAAGAACTAAAGGCTATTTTACTTTAATACAATAGTGACAGTTCTCTTAGTGCTCTGGCCTTTTGGTGTCATTTCTCGTATGATCTTGCTCAGCAGCATGAAAATGAAATAACATTCAGGAGCAAATACTTAGATGGTTGGGTGGATGAGGTTTGTTGCTGTTACCACATTTTACTTTATTTCCTTTCCTCTTCATCTCTTTCATTTTTTATTCATTTTAAAATGAAAACTCATTGATTTTGAAATCAAGGTCATTGCAAGTGGATAAAAATTTCTGATAATAGTAATTGTGCATCTTATGTATAATGATGTCTTTTTTAAATCTTTGTAAAGTTAAACCCTTGAGAAACTAAAATAATACTGCCTCTGATGATTTTGAATTTGATCCACAATGGCATTTGGAAATTTTTTGTTGTTGTTGTTGTTTTTTGCAGCACCGGGGATTGAACTTATGACATCGTGCTAACCAGGCAGGCACTTAGGCCACTGAGCTAGATCCCTGGGCCCTGGAAATAATTTTTATATTATGCAAATTTCAAACATACACAAAAAAGAGAAGAAAAATGAGTGCCCACTCACGAGTCAGGTTCAACATTTATAGTGGTTGCCAGAATTGCTCTAGTTTCATTCCCTCTACTTTGGTTCTGTTTGCTGATTTATTTTAAAGCAATTCTTAGTCCTCACATCATTTATTTTATAAATAATGACTCAATATTATTCATCAAATGATTTAGTCTGCTCAATAGAAGTCATTTCTATATATTTAAAAAATTTTTATTTTGAAAAATGTTAGATTTGAATCAAGTCACCCTCTTTGGGACTCAGTTTTTTTTCCCCCTCTCACCTGGCAAGCGTGAATCAGGAAAAAAGGAAATTTATAATATGAAAATACATGTTCAATAAAGGTCAATTTCTCTAAATCAGCAGTAAAGGCTACTTAAAGAAACAAACCGGGAGAAAATCCTATTATATAAGAGGACAACATTCAGCAGAGGCACAGTGGCATAGAACAAACAGAAAAGAGTAAAGCAGAGCTCCATCAACAGTGATTGGGTGCAGCTGAAAAGAGCTGAGGTCTTAGTTTTCGTATTTAATGATGATAAAAATACACTTTAAAACTTCATACAATGTTTCTAGGATTAAATAAAACTGTAGGTGAAAATGTTTACTATTTGGTAAATTGTTACATAAAGAACATCAATGTTTTTCACATGAGAGAGATTAACTACAATTAAAAACAAACTAGCCTCTAAGAAATGAATTTCTTCTTTAATCTCTTCCAAGTGCACTTTTTCTAGAATTCTTTTGAGATTAGCTTAAATTTTTAATTCAATTTCTCAATAAGCATTAAAATTCTTAAAATGCAAAAATAACATAAAGTCCAAAAGAAATACTAGTTTAATCACCATTTCAATTCATTTCTTATGTGTTTTGCTGCCCAGAAGATCAGTGTTTATATGATGTGCATAATTATCTAAAACTTGACTAACGTCAATCATAGAGACAAATTTTTAATAAATTATGGAGGTTGGGCATATATATTATTTAGTTCTAGTTATCTCAATTTATTATTTTCTATTAAATTATACACAGTTGAGCAAACTATAAGCACACTGTTAACTATTATTACCCACATGAACAAAGATCTTGTTAAAGAGCCACATTAATTCAGTGACACTTCAGAAGAAAGGAAGAAAGATATATATCAACAGAGAGCAGGAGAGGATGAGGCAGGATGATATTAAAATATAGTGACGACAGTATAGAAACTCATTCTACTTCTTATGTTTTATTATAAATAAATAATGCTAATTTTAATAAGACAAAGCTAATTTTGCTAAGAATCGTACTTCATTCTTTTGTCTCTTATTCATTAAGGTATTTGTAAGTTTCAGAACTCAATGCAGACATCCAATTTGTCGCCGGTAAACTTCATCATCAGCTTCTTCATCATTATTAAAATAAATAATTACATGTTTTTCAATGCTAACAGTTTTACCAAACAATGATAAGCCCTTCATTTTAACACACAGAGGAGGATCCCATTATTATCTCCTATTTACAAACAACAAAACAGTGGAAAATAGATGACTTTAAAATGTACAGAAATTGCCAATAGTGGCATAATTAATATTACACTTTAGGTCAAACTATTTCCTAGTAACAAAATTCTGATACACTCTGATGTTCAGTGTCCAATTGAATAAAATTATCCTGAATTGCTTCTCCATTTAACCATGTGCACAAACAGATATATATCTACCTACTGAGGAAGATATCATCTCACCATTTTACAGTTTTTAAATATCAACTACCTGGCACTCACTCCAAAATAATTTGTCAGATGAGAAAGCAAGATAAGAGGAACAAAAAACAAGATGAACTAAGAGTTAGATCCAACTGAAGTCATAGGTTAGCAGTGTGGCAGTGAAATTATTATCCTACTCCAGATATCCTAATTTAAAAATTTTTAAAAACCAGGCTTAACATGTTCAAGAATATTTTAAAAATACAGAATTTAAGTAGAAATTTAAAATTCTAAAAGTTCTAAAATACTTCAATGAAAATACCAAAACCAAA
This sequence comes from Cuniculus paca, assembly GCA_004365215.1. Classification (NCBI taxonomy): domain Eukaryota; kingdom Metazoa; phylum Chordata; class Mammalia; order Rodentia; family Cuniculidae; genus Cuniculus; species Cuniculus paca. The sequence continues at coordinate 3,545 of RJWT010047863.1, read as the reverse complement.
AATAAGAAGCAGGTAAAACATAATTGAAGGGAGAAACAAAAAACTAGCAGAAGAAAATATTGACACTGAAACATAAACATAGAAAAATGATGGAAAATAACGACAATAAGAAAGTGATAGAGTGATACCCTGAGAAAATACAATAGATACATCATTTGGATACCAGTAGAGAAAACAGAGATAAGATAATAGCATTATTTACCAATTTTGTTTGTTTTTGTTTTTGTAAAGTGGAAAAAGATCATTAAGTCAAATTTTCAGACACCTCTGAATACAAAACAGGGTAATAAAAAACACCACACTACCCATATTATATATAAAAAGCTTCTCAAATTCAAACACAAAGAAAATTAAACTGTACTGTTGATTTTCCAAAAAAAATCAATGAAAGCCAAGAAACAAAGGAATTATCATATATACTAATGAAAGAAAATATAACACACTATTGAAATATGCCAAACACATCTGGATTGTTAAATAAAAAAGTTCAAAAATAAATGTGAATTGAAAACAAGGCTTTAACAAATTTATTATTTGTATTGCATACATATTCTAAAAAATGAATAAACTATGGTATTTAATTATAAAAAAAAGTCTTGCACATGAAAGTTCAGAAAAGTATGGAAGAAAGAGCAAGTAAAAACAGAGTAATAATAAGGGTACATCTAAAAGAATATTTCTGTTCAAAGAAAATGCTAATAATAGTCATAATGTCTTTTGGGACCTTAAAATCTCTAAACAGAATAGATACAAAAATAGCAGTGAGTCGAGGCATACCTGCAGCATGTATGGTGAAAATTTAAATGCATAGAATAATGCTACCCTTGGTTAACCAGAAGATGTATATTTTAATATTTAGGGTAGTAACTATAATTTTAGTAAAACATTGAGAATAAAACCAGACATTTTCTATGAACAAAAACACCCTTTCTAGAATTCTTTAGTGATTACATGAAAGAGATGTCTATTTTTTGATTTACTAACCATCATAAATTAGGTTTGTAGTAGTGGACTGAAATGATAATCTATCGCCTGCAATTTTCTGTCAATGGTTTTGAACAAGATAAAGTAGATTACTGTTGTGAGTCTTGGAGCTACATGACACCATCAGAATTCATGTTGCTTTGCTTCCTCTGAAGAAACTGACTACATTGCTGGTCCCATGAAATCAAACATTAGAAAAAATATCTAAAATATAAATGGCATTGATAATCCTATGTCTAGATGTTTTTAAATAATTACTGTGAATTTGGCTGAACTCCTAATATATTAGAATTATATTGTGAAATGCTTTTTAATGGAAACCATATTTTTCAGTAATAGAATATTACTGTATTAATTTTGTGACACTTGTGAATGTATAAAATGCGCTAAAGGATGTAATTATTTTAAAAAAGAAATCTAATCCAATTTTCCATGACTTTTTATAATTGTCTTCATTTGAGTATTTAAAGAAAAATATTAAATATTCTCAGAAAATATGTTAATTTCAAGTGCATATTCCTTCATTGTATATATGTGGCACATGTTCCCTGTGTTTGTTTATACAAGAATTCTCATTGAATCCTATAAAACTATTAAAAGTTATTCTTTTTCCATCAATTATCCATGGGCATTTAATTAATATGTGGAATGTCTGGGTTTCTAAAGCATTTGCTTCATTTCCAAGTCCACAGCCTTAAAAATGTAACTCTAAATTTGTTAGTTATAAAAGCATGCTTTAGTTTCAAAAGGCTGACTATGAGGAAGTACCCACTTCAAAGTAGACAATAGCACACAGTGATGATCAATCCAATGGTGCTACTCTGGGTAGGGTTTTTCCACATAAAATTGGAGGATGATTTCAGGCTGTGAAAAGCTATGGGTAAAGCCATAAAGAGAAAAGTAGAGGAGATTAGAGAAAAGGAAATGGAAAGAGTCTGAGCCACAACAGGTGGTCTGCTGTGGTTAAAAGACTGGAATGGGTTATTGATGCAAAGTGTCATGGGCTGAACTGTGTCTTCCTAAAATTCATGTGTTGAAGTTCTAACCTCCAAATGTGTTTTGTGGACTCCTATTCCACCATGTGAAGACGCACTGTGTGAAGATACAGCAGAAAGGCAATAGCCTACAAAACAGGAAGTGAATCCTTCTCATTAAGTGAGTCATATTGCCTCTAGAAAGTGAAAAATGAATTCTTGTTGTTGAAGCCTTCCCTCTCCCAGCCAGTCTATGGTATTTATTACAGCAGCTTAAGCAGTATTGTGCTTACATAAAAATTTAGGTGGGTAGATCTTACTTTATGTTTTTACCACAATACAAATATGTTAATATTGTAGTCTTGAGTATGAAGGTTGGGAACTTGGGCATGATTTTTATGTTTTAGTTTGTAGGCAGAATTCCTTATTTGAAAAACCACAGCCTTGCCCTTCAACTGATTCTTTGAGGCTGACCGACTTCATGGAAGGCAATTCACTTTAAAAGGAAAAGTGAGTAAGCCCACTGACTGTAAATAACAATCACATTTTAAAACTACATTGAGAGTAGCATTTATGCTATTTTTTCATCAATTAGTCATATTCCCCATACCTTAAAATGCTGCATAAAATTGTCTATCACATATACTGAAACATTTTTGTCTAACTCAAGATATAAAGATTTTTTTTGCCTAGATTTTTAAATTATGTATATTATAGTTTTAGTTTTTACATTAAAGTCTATAGCCTGTTTGTGTTAATTTTCCATATTGCTTGAGGTAAATACTGAGATTCATGAAGGGTAGTGGCATATAATGTGCACATGAACCTATTTATATGTGGGTCTTTATCTGACTGTAAAATCTGTTCCACTGATATATATGTTTACTCTTACATCAATTTCACATTTTGATTATTGTAACGTCAAAATACAGTAATTGTTAAACAGTTTTTTAAAAATTATTTTGGCTCTTCCAGGTCTTGTGCTTCCCCAATTAAATTATATAATAAGCTTGTTAATTTCTGTGCAGTTATATTAGCTACCTACTGGTGTTGTGCAGGGCAATGTGCAGGACACAGTTGTGTTCAGAGAAGTGAAGGTCCGTGTGATCTGTTAAGTGGCGGGAAGTGTTCTAGGGAAGAACTGGACCCGAGAGTGAGATGCTTGACTCCAGACTATGCCACATGCAGGGGATGGATCATCACTGACTCATTTTTGTCCATCCTGGTGATACAAAGCCTGGCACAGGTATGGCTCATTACATCATTAATTTAAATTATTGGGTTATTACCCCCTCCATGTGTCTATTTTGTCCTCCTTTTGTTTTCTGAAATTGAGTCCTTCTGACATCTTCTGAGTGGTCATTTTCCCCATGTTCCCAAGCAGTTAGATACATTTGAGCATTCCTTTATTAATAATTTTGCAGTTCTTTTGGAAGCCACCATCGAGAAGCTTTTATGCATAAAACAGATCTTCTTGGGATATACTAACCTAAGGTGTTAGCCAACTTTTCATTACTGTAACAACACCTGAGGCAATAAACTTATGAAAGGAAAGATTTATTTTGACTCTGAGTTCTAGAGATTCTG
>RJWT010047862.1:0-11233 GCA_004365215.1 Cuniculus paca | reverse complement strand
GCCACTGCATGCCTTTGTGGCATCTTTCAGAGTTTGGAAAGTACTAGTTATACCTCAGGCCATGAGGTGACAGCCAAAAAAATCCCTGGGAATCCCAAAGGCACCGGCAACCCCCCTAGAAGTAGAAAGCACAGGATCACAGGATCATGATCACACTGGAGGGTGAGAAGGGCAAAGGGAGAGCTGGTCCTGTCCCAACTTACGGCGATGTGCTAGCTAGATCCAGGCCAAATCCTTAAAGGTGAGGAAGATTCAAGGGGACAAATGGCACAAGCACCCAGCTGGATTTGCTGAAGCACATGTGATACTTTCTCCTCTGTTCCACAATCTGTGAAGCCACTGCCTCACAAATTCCACCTACCTGTCAGAACCCAGTTCAACAGACCATCCTCTTCCTTAGGCAGACAGCCCTTCCAATCCACCCCCTCTTCTTCAGGGCCACAACCCCTTTACCACTTGGTTCTTCACATTCTGACTTGGAGAGTCTACCTACCCTAAAGGCTTGTGATGGGCCTGGCACACTGCTTAAAAGCAGGGCTCCTGGGACCACCTGCCTGAGTTACAATGCCAATTCTTCCCTCTGTGAGCTGTGAGGACTTGGGCAAGTCCCTGAACTTCCCTTAGGCATGATTTCCTCCACATTATGTCGTGGATTGTGATTGTATCGCTTCTCTGGGTGGCTGTAGGATTGAATGAGACATATGGAATGCCTTTGAATGTGTGTTTACCTTACCTTTTGCCTAATTAAGACATATTTACCTGATAGCTGGTGTCTTCATATATCCCACACTCAATAAAATCACAACCTTTCCATGGAAAGGCCACCCTCTGCCAAATCCTGGGCTAAGTCCAGGGATCTTTGAGCTCCCCTTTAGGAGTCCCATTAGAGGTCCTGGCATACAAAAAACCATTTTCACTGGCATAAATTCCCGTGCTGGGAGCCTTGGGGCATGTCTATGCACCCCTCAGTTCTAGGTGTGGCAGATGCCCTAGAAAGCAAAAGGGAAAGGTTCCAGATCTCCCACAGGGTACTTCGAAGGCAGGGAAGGAAAAGTGCATGTAAGTGTGAGCACTCATGCGCATACACAGGTGGGGTGACCCATGGAAGAGTTTGTTGCTCTCCAGTTCAGTTCTCAGATCCATCACGCCAGCAATGGGACCTCAGTGAAATGTCCAGTTTTAATCCTTGGTCTCCTCATTCATCAGTAGAAATTAGAATTTCTTCATACTGATATGATGAGAATTGCTTCCAATAAATATTTATGGACTAATCTTGAAAAAATAGGGAGGTACCAATCCTCCCTACTCCATGAATCAAAGGAAGAATGAATGTGTCTTGGAAGAAAGCACCAACAGACCCAGACCACAGCCAAAAACAAACCCTATATCAACGCTGACCACAGTCAGCATGGAAGTTCCTGTAAGATCACAAACTTTAGGGATGAGCAAAAGTATCATGCAGACAGCGGTGCACACAAATTCAGTGTTTCTTCACGTATCTTTGTCCTCAAGAGGTGTATCACAACATGAATAAAAACTAAGTCAAGGCAAAGTCAAAGATGTATTCAGAAATGAATACTCAAAATAGCAGGTAAAATCACGCCTGTGACAGGAGCCATGCCGTCCTCTCAGTCCAGGAAGCAGACTCAACCTAAGACCGTCATGCTCTGCCACCCACACTTCCCACCACTTTAACCAAAGAGAGTGAAAAGCAAAAACAATTTACATGAATTAATTATTTAGAAATGTAAGAGCATCATATGAATAAAAAGAATGAGGTCTTTGTTTTATAATAGATTTAACAGCCAACAGCAGGTCCTGACTCTTATCCTCTAAAATGAGTATTCTAAGAGTGCTTGCTTCATAGAGTGGTTGAAAGAATTGAGATAATCCAGGTAAAGAATTTAACACAATACCTGGTACCTAACAAGGTGAAAAATGTTAGCTCCCAGTGCTGTTGTGTTTGTTGCTCCTGTTATCAAACCGTTAAAATTAAAGAAATGTGAATCAGAAAAATAAGCACACTAATCAAATGGTTCACTCTTTGGGTTGGAAATTTTTCTCAACTATCTAAATATCCTATTCTTATCATAGCACTGAGGGCCTAATGGGACACAACACGTGTAGTTTTGGCACAGTCATAGAACGTCCTACCCTGACAGTATGACGTTTCTGAACTCTGAGTGGAAGAAAAGCAGAAAGAGCAAGGCAAGTGGAAAAATGGAGACTGAAGACTGGAAGAGGAGTGGCTGAAAAGAAAATGGAATTGTGTCCAAAAGACACATTAAAAAACAAAAACAAAATCAAGAGGGCAGTGTGGACGGCTGTTTAAAAGGCTCTTTTGCCCTCTAGAAATCTTCAAAGCCAAGAATGAACGAACTTTCAGGCTTTTGAAGTGCTCGCCGAAACGGTGGAATCCCTTGGTCTGCTCCTCCAACCCTGCTGCGTGAAGAACCCTCCAACCCCAAGCTTTCTACAGTGGGACCTGAAAAGCCAAGTGCCCAGGCTTTGCAGGGAATTTCTCTCACCATTTAATAAGGAATGCCTGGAATATTCAGGCCGAGAAGTATTTCTTAATTTCCTGTGCAATCTGAAGGCATTATCCAAGGGTTATTTTTGTTTTGTTTTATTCAGAAGTGGGGTCGCTGGAGCATTCCTCTTGGACATGTTCAGATTTGAATTAATTAGAATTCCTGTACAGTTTTCTTCGGTTATAATTATAGCTTAATTTGATTGCTTAATAGCTCTGGTTTTCGTAATGTTTAGCACCTGTTGTAAATTGCACAAGATAAATCACCTTCTACCTTCCACCGTGTTTATGCCTAACTTTTGCCTTTCTCCTTTCAGCTGGTGGGCTTGTGACAACAGCCACACACTTTGCTCATCCCTGCCCTTTCCACCAAAGAACTCTCTTTTGCAAGGCTATTTAACCAGAGAAGTGACTTTTACTTAAATGCCTCCTTAAGACTGTTAGATTTTTTTAAGGGAAAAAAAAACTGAGAAGAGAGAGAGAGAAAAAAAAAAAGAATATTTCAGTTGCTCTAAACTCTGAAGACTGACCCCTGGTATTATGTAGACTTCCACTTAAGGGTCACCTTTTTGATGCACAGGGTGTACTGAGGCTTTTCCCCCGCCTCCTTTCCTTTCTAGGATTATTAGACAGCAGAGGAAGCCCTGCATCATTAATTGATTTCTCCCATGCATTGTGCTATGATACAATTTTTCAAGGCTGTGCATAATTGTGTTCTCTGTGCCAGCGTTCTGTGTTCTGTCCTTGTCATATTGTCATTGAAGGCTGTTTCCACCCTCTGTAATTGGAGATGTTCTACTTTTGGACAAAGGTGTGGGGGCAGCTCAGGGGAACAGCGCTGACATTTACTTCATCAATTTATTTTTATTGTTCCTACATTTATTGCAGCTATAACAGCCCTTTAATAGTTATATCTCCTCCCTGTAGGGTATTCTGGTATTTGAAATTTTTTTAACTCATTTGTTCTCATAGATAACAGTAAAGTGCATTTCAGGATAACCTTTAGGTTTCAATCTCCTCTCTTCTTTTGGCTCTGAGGCAGTCTTCGCTTTAAACTTTTACTGCATTGCCAGTCTAAAGGCCAGAGCACCAAGTTCATTCTAGCACTGGAGTAACCACAAATTAGTGGTCCTGAAAATTTCAGGGAGGTTAGTCCTAAACCAAGAGTGCAGCTATTACCGTAATTCAAAACTGGTCATCCTTTAAATGGGGAGGGGCGCCTAAAGAAAGGTGGGCAGGAAGAACAGAAAGTGAGGAGTGAAGAGAGAATCCCAGTAAGTAAGAATTTCACAGTACAGTATTGGTCAAGTAAGGATTGTAATTAAATCTTTATGACTGATGAGCATCAGACTGGACTAATTCTGAGCCTCTGCCCTTCAAGGCCAAAGACACAGGATACGTTGTGTGATAAGTGCCCTTAGATCTGCCGTGTGTCTTGTCTTTAGATACTGTCGCCTGCTTCCCACCTCCCAGCCCAGTGTCACCTCCCTTAAATAAGGTTATCATAGCATCGCCTTGGAAACCACTCCTACCTAAAAGCCTAGTTGTTTACTTTCTTCTATTTCCCAGCCTTGTCGAAAAAAATAAATAATGATTTCACCCATATTCCTGCCACTGAATCTGTAGTAGAGAAAAATGTGCATGTGGACAAGCAGCAGCTCTAGGCTTACTTTTACTGAGGCCATGATACTAAGCCATCTGTGACAGCTTGTGCTCTAATCGCCCCCATTAAAATAATCCTTCCCCTTGAACAGTATCCAGGCGTATTTCAAATGGAGGTTCATTTTTGTTTCTATTCCTCAGTTTCTCCTACAAAGGCCTTGCCACCCCTTCTCTTCCCAACAGGGTCATCAGAATCTACAAGATGTTATTGCCTGCATCTCATTGGAACAGGCCAAACGCCTTGTCCACTGTCGTGACATCAATAATCAACCAAGAAAAATGGTTCCAAATTGCACGCTGGCTCCTGCACAGGTGCCTTCTCACATAAGCATCACCCTAGAAAACAGCGTGTTCTGTAGACCCCAACTGCCACTATTTACACAAAGTGAGGCTGTTTCAAACCAAATAAGCTTGCAAGACCTCCATTAGAAAAGGATGGGTAGGGTAGGTCACTCACTGACGAAGAAAGAGACTGAATGGTCAAGGGAGGTGTTCCTGGTCTTGCTTCCAATGCCTGATTTTCTCACAATAATAATGAAGAGAGGCCTAGGTCCAGGGCATCCTTTGCAGCTTCTAGAGCCACCAAAGGCTCCATTTTGATGGCTTCTGCAGTGAGCTCTGCCAAATGGTTGCCCTTGTCTCTATCTTCTCATTCACCCCACTGCAATCTTGTTTCACATTTCCACCCCCTTACCACTTTTGCTGCAAAAAGATGCACTTCAGAATACTATCCTCTACTGCCATGTTGGTACAGAGAATAAAACTTCAATAAGGGAAAGAGTGAGATGGAGACATAAACCAAGTGCACAAAATAAGAGGGAAAATTTCAAACTGTCTCCATCCTGGAATCCTACTTGGGGATGAAAATTATACGATTGAACTATTCCAGGCCTCTGCCTCCCAACAGAGCTATACAAAACCACCCCAAAATATGTTGCCAAGTTTCTGATGACAGTAGGATGTCTGATGGCTTAACTGGAATTTTAAAAAATATCATTACAGTTGAAGTTTATGCCTAAAGAATTAAATAAAGATACCACCAATAGGGCATTAGCTCAGGTGAAAATATTTCAGCATTTCACCATTATAGATCTGGCTCAGGGCTGGGGATTTAGCTCAGTGGCCTAATCGCCTGCCTGGCAAGCATGAGGTTGTGAGTTCAAACCCCAGTGCCGCAAAAATAAATAAATAAATAAATAAATTAGATCTGGCTCAGAATTCCAATCTTCCTTATTCAGTTTCCTTCATCTTTGAAGACTTACAAAGGGAAGTTCTGATAGGTAAACACACCGCAATTGGACCCCTGGTGGCCTTGGAGAATATTTCTCTTGCCCTAGTGGGATCGGGGGAGACTGACTTTCTGATTCCTCTCCCAAAAGGGAAAAGTCATTCTGCACAAGTCATCACCTACATCAAAGACGTCAATGAGAGACACTAATCAGCTGTAAATTTCACTATGCACAGACAACTATTTTCAGGGATGCAGATAAGACTTTCTGGGATCTAAATGACTAAAACTACTTAAAGTTAATTTTCGTCAGTTTTGCTTCTAAATATGTGTTTGCACCTCTGTTAACCAAGTCAAGATGCAAGCCCCAATGAATGTAAATTTGACAAGCTTGACATTTGAACAAAGCCTGTCCAGAAGGGGAGGAGTGCCTTACATCCCAGATAGGTCTTGAAGGTCAAGTAGGTATCAGTAAATTCCTGAATAGCAGACCAAAAATGGCATAGAAGAGCACAGGGATGGCAGAAAGGGAGCTCTGCACCATGCCTTCAATCCAGAAGGCATGACAGCAACAGTGGGACAGGGCAAGAGCAGGTAGAGGGGAAGCCATCTGAGACAAGGACAGAAGGAGAAGGGAGCCACAAATGGAACAGCTGATGGCATTTCTCGTGACTAAGAATTGGGCAACCCTTCAGAAGAGTATGCAAAAGGGAAAGAAGAATGGTGTCTGCTGGAATGGGACCTTCAATGTCAACCCCAGGCTTTCTCTAGTGGAGCCAGATTCTAGGATGGTACCCAGGGCTGAGTTACCTTTGAGCCCACCCTCATGGTTCACAGCATTATTGGTCCATGCAAGACCACCTCACCTAATCCATTTCTTTTCCTCTTCATTTTTTGTCTTCCCTCCATCCCCACTCACTGAAATAGGCACCTGTTGCATCTCAATCTTCACTTTGTATCTATGGATTCTCTAGGTTTGGTCAGAAGCAATGATACATTCCCTTCTGTCCTTTGGTTCTTAGACTGAGTTCAGGCTTCTTCCACTTGCTAAGACCTGCCTCAACACAGAGCTTGCAGAGACCAAGGACTTTATATATGTGCGTCTGACAAAGAAAATACAGTGGTAGTTTCAGGGCTATTTTAAAGTACATACATAGCTATGTGCACAAATTCTGTGAATGGTGGTCTCTGCATTTGCAGAATGAACAACCTGTCCATCTGAACACAGGAGTGCTGTTAAAACATTTTCTAAAATTCATCACTATTGATATTTTTGTGTTTCCACATTAATACATTTTTTTTAATTTTAGGACTTTTTATTTTAAAGACATACATGCTCTTTATGAACAAAACCAAAGGAATTAGCGAGGGCATAAAACAAAGGCACTCATCTTATTTCCTCAGTACCCCACTAGTCTCATGCTCACTAGTAAACATTGTTAATTTGTGTATACCCTTCCCAAATTGTGCTATTACATGTAGGAAAATATTACATATGAATATTTTTGTGCAAGAGAGAAACTATACATACTGCTTTATTACTCGTTTCTTCCTCTTAAAAACATGTTTTGAACTCATTTCTATAAAAATACAGAAAGACATTTCATTCTTTTTAGCAGCTATGTAGAATGCCAATGTAACAATGTACTCTTATTTCTTTAATTATTCCACACCTAATGAATACATACATGTTTCCAATTTTTGCTATTACTGTATAAATAATATTGACATAAGCCTTTCTTTAAAAGTGCATGGCAATATATGTGTTCACATATACACAAGTGTTTTATGATAAATGATCAGACATGACATTTCTAGATCAACAGAAAAGTCCATTTTAAGTTTGGATAGAAGCCACTAATCTGATTTTTAAAATAGTATCAGTTTACATGTTCATAAACACTGAATTTTACCTAACACCCTGGTAACACTATTCATTATAGACTCTTGAAACTTTGCTAATTAGGTAAGTGGAAATGATACTTTTGTATCTACTACTACATTTTTGTTAAAACACAAAATAATTTACTGTATATTAGCTGCCTACTTATATGATGTTTCTTTTCTTCCTTTTTTTCTTAGGATTCGTGCAAAGTTTTAATTTTGGAAGTTTCTTCTCTGTGTCTATATATTCTTCTTTTTTTATTTTAAAACAAAAAAAGAATAAAAACAATGATACAGAATGTCAAAACAAAATAATAGATTAACAATAGTTAATATATTGCATATTGTTATTGACAAAGTAGTTATTCAGATTACAAGATATAGGTACAAAAAAATGATCAAACAAACAGTGAAAGCATAAATGTTTTTGATGACCTCACAGAGATTAGTAGTATAGTTATCATATATATATATAAAATCTTTCCCCTTCTTTCTTTTCTCCTTTCCCCTATCCCAGTTGTTCTTTCTTTCTGGGCAGTTTCTTTCCCTTTCACTTTCACAATATCTATCATACATTTGGGATCTTATTTATTCTTTCAATTTTTACACTATGGAGACAATATGGTATTTACACATGTGAGTCTGATTATTTCACTTATAAGTATGGTCTCAAGTTACCTATGAAAGCCTCACATTTATCCTTCTTTATAGCTGAGTAGTACTCTATTGTATAAAAATACTACATCTTTTTTATCCATTCCACAGTTGGTTGGCATTTAGGTTGTTTCCAAGATTTAGCTACTACAAATTGTACTGCTATAAACATGGGTGCATATTTATTGCTGTGGTATGTTTTCCAAAATATCTGTTCGTCAGCTTTGCCCATTTTCTTATTGATATATTTGTCTTTTTATCAATTTACTTATTGATCACTTTTTGAATATTAAGGAAAATATAACAAAGATATTCTCCAGTTAGTCTTTTCTTTCACTTTGTTTATGATATTTTTGCTATATACAACCATGTTACATTTCTTATTTTTATGATATTTTGCCTTATGGAAATTTCCTGTTTTACATTATTGAACTAACCAGTCTTCTCTTATAGTTTCATGTCTGTTCTACTTTATTATTAAAAATTTCATTTCCTTTTTTGTGATGCCATTTTTTGGTTTGCTTTTATATTTAAGGGTAGAATTATTTATTTTTCCAAAGGTATTCTAATTGTCTCAACACTACTGAATACTGTATCAATTACCCATTGATCTGCAATGTCACTTTTATCATGTCATAAAGTCCCATATATATCTGACTGTATTCTCTTAACTTTATACTCTGTTTCATTTATTTTTCTTTTTTCTGGACCAGTACAATAGTATTTTATTTACTATAACTTCACCATATAGTTTTGATCTGATAGAATGCTTCAAAAAAATGGTAGTTTATAAAAAGAAAAAAACTGTGAGAACCTTACCTCAGACTAGAGATTTTTCTTTTCATGAAGGATATTCATACAAAGAGTTTATTAAAAAGCAAACTAGAATGTGATATCTATCAACTAAAACAAAATTTAATAAAAATTTACCTTACCATGTTAGTAGCTTGGAGAATGTACAGGAAACGCTAAGGTGGAGACCACAACCTAAAGGAATTATTCAGATAGAAGATGCCAGACCACAAATACCAAGGCAGTGGGAAGAAAAGGCACTCTCGTGGGTTTGAGTGCTCAAAGGAGGCTTCTCCTTTTCCCCTGGAGTCCTGCTTACAGGCTATGTATTAGTTGCTAATAATAAAAATGGTATGTATTGAAAGCTCACTATTTCCCAGGTACTGTATGTTCTAAGAGTGCTGCATACATAAACTCAAACTTAAAAAGTACTACTTCCTCTCATCGGGCCAGTTTTATGAAGGAATACACTGAGTTATCTGTCCACTACTACATGGCCAATCAGAATTTGGACAGAGGCTGTCTGGTTCCAAAATGTTCATCTTCAATCATTACACTTCATCGTCTCCAAAAACCAGAGAAAAAAAAGAATTGATCCAATGCCCCACCCCTCCCCAAAGCATTCCCCCAGATGATAAAATTATTGATGGTGACAGGCTGCCCTGCCAGCATAGCCTGGCCATCCCTACATTCAGGTTACAGATGCACAGCTTAATGGAGAGCCAGGCTCCCCGAAGGGGCTGAGGCACCTGGGCTGGGCTGGCCAGAGCATGCAGCTGATTCCCATCAGTGCTCCCAGCTCTTCTCCCGCAGGGGAGGCCAGCAGTTCATGCTCCTGCACACTCTCTCGGCCTCCGGTGCAGTCTGGTCACCTGGGTGACCCCTGCCCACCTGGGACCAGGGTGGCCTCTGTCTGACCTCATCCGAGGCTGACAGCTGGCGTCGCACTCACCCAGACAGCTGGCCCTGCGGCTGGATGGCGCATTGTCCCCCACCCTGCTGGCAAACAGGAGGGGGAGAGAGAGCAGGCCATTCCTGTTCCACCATGGCCCTGGAGGGGGTCAGGTCCCTAGCATTAGGGAGATAGGATGAAACAAAATGCCAGCTGCAAGTATTTCTGACTTTAAGAGAAAAGCGAGGCCTGTGGCCTCCTGAAGTCCAGTGCCAGGAGCTGTAGGAAACAAAAGGCCCTCTGGTAGGCAGGGTCAGACAGGAGCACAAAGCCCCATTGTTAGGCTACGCCAGCGGTTTTCCAACTTTTCTTTTTAAGCCACAGAGCCGTTTGTAACCCCTCAGCCATGCCCTGGATGTCTGGAAGGGCTTTCAGGTGGAGCCTGTCCCCAGGAAGGAAACAATGGCACTCCTCCGGGTCCGCAAGGGGCAGACTCAGCAGTGAGTCAACGGTGCAAAATGTCAGTTTTCCCAACCAGGCGCCTTTCATTGCTGACAGAGGCTGTCCCGAATGTGTGTCTGAAGTCCTTTGCCTGTGATACCCTTCTTCCTCTCTCTGCTCCCCTCTGGGTTCCCAAAACCTAGCAAGGCCTGATTGACCCTTGCTCCTGACACCATTCCTGAAAGGCAAGGCTGGTCCTTTTCCTGCCCTTCCCAGATTCTCAGCTTCTTCACAGTCACATAAACCTTCCTCTTCCCTCTAGTGACAGGCTCTCCCCAAGAGCACCAGCGGGGAGGATGGTGCTAACAGACACACCCCTTGTGTGCCCTTCTCTCCCTAGCAGAGGGAAGGAAAGAAAATCAGATAGATGTCTTGGTCCTGGTCTTTTTTCCAAGGAATATCAGATGTAGAAAGCTGGCATAGTAACGCTACTCTAGTCCAAGTAGTAGAGACAGCAGGGAGTCAAACCTCTAAACTGTGCCATACCGGGTGGATCCAGCATGGGCTTGCACAGCAACTGGTCTCAAATCCACAAATCCGGATAAAAGTGGAGTAGATTCATGATGGAAATCAGTCCAAACTTCCAGGCCCAAAGTCTGCCTACTGGGCCAACAAGCAACATAAAACAGATTCTTTACATTCTGAGAGTCACAAATCTTTTAAGAATAGGATAAATAGTAAAAAGCTCTTTCACACCATAGTTTGCATCCAATTTCAAGATCTGTGAATCTTCCACAGCTTCCAGGCCCTCAAGTAGAGAAGCTCAGCCCAGCTTCAGAGCCAGGCCACACCATCGTGGAGTCTGTTTCAGGGACAGCTGGATTCCCATCAAGCCTCTCTTCTCCTCAGATCTCACAGCTAACCACACTCCCAGCCCCTTGGCACAAGTGGGTAAGTAGGACCGGCTCATCAGTGAGTGAGAGCAGAGAGGAGGTCATGAAGAGCAGGCGCACCTTCACTCTGGCTTCCCAGAGACTGTCTGAAGTCACAGGTGGAAGATGCTGCAGTCTCTGTGGCACAATCTTAGGCTCCTGGGTGACAAGATGGGACAGAAACACCTCCTCTCGCAACCAATCTACATCAGATAGTG
>RJWT010047861.1:0-11239 GCA_004365215.1 Cuniculus paca | reverse complement strand
CCTAGTTGTTGAACGTCAGTGTTAATACTCACGAACATTTCTGGATGCGAAATCCTGCTGAGGCACATTCCTGGCTTTTTGCTGACCACATTCCTGGTCAAGTTACAGGTGACGGTTGGCAGAGTATAGTCATGGCTTGGAGCAGACATGGGTTTTTGAAGTTGGTAGGAACTGGGTTGCCATCTGTATCAGTAGGGCTTCTCCAGAAAAAGAATGAGTAGAATAAGTAAATATGTGCACACACAGATTTATTTTAAGGAATTGGCAGGCGTAGTTGTAGAAGCTGGCAGTCCAAACTCTGTAGGGCAGCCAGAAACCCTGGGAATCTGCAGGCGCTGAGGCTGCGGGCTTATGATAGAATGTTTTCTTCCTTGGGGAAATCTCAGGTTTGCTTTTAAATTCTTGCAGCTGATTGGATAAGGCACACCCAGATCAGAGGATGGGACTTGAACCTAGGGTCTCATTAAATTCCCCAGGCTGGCATTAAGCCCCCAATCCTCTTGCTTCACCCTTCAAAGTAGCTGAGGTTTCAAACTAGCGCGCCTGTGCTTTCTGACCCAAATTCTGAAAAGTACGTAAAGTCTGATTGCAGGTGTTAACTGCATCTGCAAATGGCTTCAGCAGCAACACCTGGGCTGGTGTTGAGTGGAGTAACTTAGTGTAGTATAGGGTAGTTACAGTGATATGTAAAATTAACCATCTGAATCCCATCTCCTGTAGGGCAGCCTCTGAACCTTGGTTCTTAAATTGGCTGAAGGAAGAAATCGGCATCCTTTTTGGAGCGTTCTTGTGAGAACAGAATGACATCACGCTAACGGGCTAGTGTGCCTGGTGGTGTATTAATAGGTGCTCAGTGTGCGACCTGCTGTTACTGCCTAGCTCCAAGTCTGATCTCCGGGAAACCTGTGTCCTCTGCAGAAAGTTGCCAGTGCCTGCCCAGTCATTCGGGGACCTGCCAGGGTTTAAAAGGAGCCCTGCCCTCCCCAGGGGGAAATCAAACTGGGACTGGTTAGATGAACTGAAGCTGTTTGTGCTGAGATAAGACTTGTCACAGAGGCTGAACCTCAGAAGCAGATGGAAGCTAGGCTACCTCGAAGCAGGGAGGGACTCCCAGCCTGTAGTCAGAGCTTCTCCAGGGTGGCCGGTGACTGCTGCAAACACCTGGGATGCTTGCTAAAATGCAGATTTCGACCCACCCAGACTTACTGAGTCAGAGCCTTTATCCCCTAGGTTATGCCATCCCAAGCTTGAGAGCCCTTGGGTTAAAGCCCTTTTGTCAGTTTAAAGCCCAGACTGCCTAAAGGACTGGTCCACAGGGACTTGGGTGGTAATGAGGCCAGGACTTACCAAGTGTTTTAAAGCCAAAGCCCAATTTTTCCAGCTCTTTTTATTATTTCCTCACTTACTCCAAAGAACATCTCTCTGGATGGTGTCAGGGCATGGGGAACTAGCTTACAAAGAAAAAGTATTAATAATGAACATAGAACTGTCTTGCAAATAAATGTAGCTTAAAAGTTATGCTTCAATTCTAGAAGAGGCAAAGCTGATGTAAAAATGTCAGCATAGAAAAAAACAGACCCAAAGATCAATGGAACAGATTGGAAGATGCAGAAACAACTCCCAACACACTAAGCCATCTTGTCTTTGACAAAGGTGCCAAACACATTCACTGGAAGAAAGATAGCCTCTTTAATAAATGGTGCTGGAAAACCTGACTCTACACATGCTGAAGATTAAAACTGGACCCGTATCTCACACCATGTACTAAACTAAATCTGAAATGGATGAAAGATCTAAATATTAAAACAGAAACATTAAATCTGCTGGAAGACAGAGTAGGTAAAACTTTTGAAGACATTGGTGTTGACAAAGACTGTATGAACAAAATTCCAATTTGACAGGAACTATCACAAAAAAACAACAACTGGGATCTCATCCTGTTGAAAAACTTTTTTCACAGCAAGAGAAACCAACAGAATGAAGAGAAAACCCACAGTGTGGGAGAAAATGTTTGCCAGATGTTCCTCAGACAAATGATTACTATCGAGAACATATAAAGAACTCAAAAAAATCAGTCCTCCCAGATTTAAAGATCCAATCCAAAAATGGACATCTGAGATGAATGCGGACTTCTCAGATGAAGAAATGCAAACAGCAAATAAATATATGAAAAAATGTTCAACATCACTGGTCATTTGAGAGATGTAAATTAACACTGAGATTCCACCTCACCCCAGAAAGAATGGTTATTATCAAGAAATCAGCCAATAACAAATGCTGGAGGGGCTGTGGGGGAAAAGGAACCCTTCTCCACTGTTGGTGGGAGTGTAGACGTGCAACCACTGGAAATCAGTGTGGAGATTCCTCAAAAAACTAGGACTAGAAGTCCCATTTGACCCAACTATTTCCCTTCTGGGTATCTTCCCAAAAGAATTAAAAACATCACATCACACCACAGTGATATATGCACATCCATGTTTATAGCAGCACAATCTGCAATAGCCAGATCTTGAAAACAACCTAAATGCCCATCAACTGAGGAATGGATAAAAAAAGATGTATTTTTATACAGTGGAGTACTACTCTACCATAAAGGATAAACTAGAGACTTGTATAGGTAAATAGTTACAACTTGAGACCATACTCGTAAGTGAAATAAATAAGACACACATGTAAACATTGTATTGTCTCACTAGTGTGAGAAGCTGAAACAACATATGTGTATATGTGTGTGTGTGTGTGTGTGTGTACAAAAATAGTTTTTAAAAAATGTCAGCACAGGAGAGAATTTTCTGAAGGTACTCTGTATTGTGGGTGCAGCATGAGTTGCTCTGTTGGCTAAATTGTACAGCCAAGACTTTGAAAGAATAATTGAGTAGGACAGGGTGGAATTACTGATGGTATAAGAATGCTAGATAGGCCAAGTATGGTGGCACATGCCTATAACCTCAGCACTCTGGAAGACTGAGGCAGGAGGAACACATATTCAAGCCCAGTCTGGGCAACTTAGTGACTTAAAGAGACCCTGTCTCAAAATTTAAAAGGGTGATGGGGATATGGAGAATTGACTGTATTATTCTGTATGTGTTTGAAATTTTCTAGAATAAAGAAACTATAAAGGCATCATACATTTTGTGGACCAGCTGGCCTGCTGGGGTAAACAAACATTAAAGTAGGTGATGGATGAATCCCCACCCCCAGCCTGAACATGCAGGAGGGTTATTTGCATGTGAGGAAGCCTCATTTAAAATTAGAGCCTGTGGGTTGCAGCTCAGGTCAGGTGTGGAGGCTTCTGTTTGGGGACATCGTGGTTTTTGTGCCTGGCCTCTCCTGGTGAAGTAGCTTAGCTTTGGCCACCTGGACGATGTCTGCCAAGTTTTTACTGGCTCCCTGACTTCACTGCAGGGCCTTCAGATGTGAGTTTAGTTTAGTTTAGCTCTCATTTTATCATAAAAATTTCAAAAGTGGAGAGGATAGGTACTGAGGTAATGAACCGTGTCCTCATCATCCATCTTTGACAGCTACAGTCCATGACTGGTCTTCATTGTCTGTCACACTCACGCGCACACCCTACCCCTGTTTTGTTTAGTTTTGTTTCTTTTTCCAGTGCTACGGATGGAGCCCAGGTCCTCTTCCTCCTAGGCAAGTGCTCTCCTACAGAGCCACGTTCCCAGGCCCTCCCTATTATTGGGAAAGAAACATCAGACATCTTTTCTGGTGATCCTTGTGCCTACTCTTTGCAGAGACTTAGTGAGAAAAACCAAGCTTTGCTTTTCTCACTACCTTCACTGGCTCAAAAACCTGTGAATACATTTGTATTGCAGCATGTATCTCTCAGTTGTAAGGATTCTTCTAAACATAACCACATGCCATTTGCACACCTAGGAGAAATTAACTAGAATTATTTCATATCACCAAATGTCCTGTCCGAGTCCAGGTACAAATTATCTTATAAATAAGTCTTTCATGGTTTGTTTGAAGCACAGTTCAAACAGGGTCCACACCATACATTTTGTTCACCTGTTTTTACATGATAAAGTAGTATTCAAACAGGCGCTGCCTTTGTGCATAGGACCAGCTGTTCCAGCTCCACTGTTTGAACCTGTGAAGCAATGAGAAGCAGGTACAAGTCAGCGTGGGTAGTGGTGACAGCTGCTTTCCCCTAGATGGCTCCAATGAAGAAACGTAAATGAATGGCTTCTCACAAGAGCCTTGAGGACAGCAGCAGACAGGTGGGAGGAGAGCCGGAATAACAAGAAATGCCCTGACCTCGCCTTTGCCCACCTTGTAGTCCTACTCCAGCCTCCCTCTGAATCCAGCTGGCTTTCTAGCCAGCCTGGGAGCCCCAGAATTATCAGAGCTTAGCTCATGGGGTGCACACACGTGAATCGGGGGCGGGGGGACAAATGAGAACCAGTACTGGGGCTAAGAGCTGGCTCTGAAATAAAAGCACCTGCAGCCAGATCCAGGTCCTGTCACTCACTCAGTGGCTCTGTGAGTTAAGGTGGATAGTTAAACTTTTTTCTGCCTTAGTTTCCGCCTCTGCAAGAGGGATTATGGAGAGCCCTTCCTGGACCTCGTGGCAGTCCAGACTTATATTTGTAATCCCATGGAAATGTCATTGGAATTCTAGTGAGTTAATTTCAATCTACCACTTCCAGTGCAACCCACAGCAGGAATAAAGACCCTAAGGCATATCTGTAGTAGTGGGGAGCCGAGGGGGTCCTAAGTCTAGCTAGGGTGATGGTTAACCAGAACAAAGGCCTTGACCCAGGGCTGAACCTGGGTTTTACTTGATTCTTGACAAGGGGAGTGGCTCAGGGATGAGTGACTGAGGGTGGCAGGAAGTATGAGAGTGGTATGAGCTGGGCTAGGTAGGTGGCCTGAAATCGCCTCTGCAATATGCAGAGAGGACATGCAGAAGAAGTAATCTGCATAACACAGTTCGAGGTCATATCTAATGTTCTGGGGTCGGTACTTCAGCTCTGATGTGTAATCTTTTATGCCCTGGGAAGTCAAATCCTCTTATCTCAAGGAATTGATCCCAGTCAATATTGTGGAGTGAGGCTCTCCTGCCAGGCTCACACATGCTTTTTGGGAGCTGGGGCGGTGGGCAGTAACACTGATGTGTCGCCTTGCTGCAAAGACTACACATCAGCACCTCAGCTAGACTGATGCGCATTGCTTAAAGCCAATTGAAAGGATAAGGAAAAGTAGTCAGCTTTGTACATAACAATACATGGAAATAGCGCCAGGTTTAGCCAAAATGGAGATAATTGGTCTTCTTTCCAAGGAGAGTTGTCCAGGTGGTTCTCCACAGGGGTAATAGTACATGCCTTGCCAGGATGTTGAACAGCTTAAATGAGATAATGTCCAGGGTACTCAATAAACATGAGCTGTAATTATTATAAACTGCCATTAAAAACCACCCATGCCAAATAGGACACAGCCTCTCTTTGGCTCCTTGTTTCTCCCAGACCTGCCGACTCCAGCTTGCCTCCAGCCCACAGACAGGCCTCACGGTGCTGTGGCCCTCACTCATAGGCACTGCACTGTTCTTCGTCTTTGAAGGTTCATCCAACTCTCAAGGTCAGAGCAGGTCTCAGTCCCTCCTCCCCAAGACGAGTAAATGAAAGGCTGGCGAGGCCAGCGGGGACTGCTCACAGATGGTGTTTTCAGGAGCAAGATCTCCACCCATTTCTCAGGTCCCAGGGTAGCGTAATAAGCACGTTGACAGCGGACAAGGCCTTCAGAGACATTGCAGGAAGAGACAAACCAGCCTCTTCCCCTTCCTACTCACTCCCTTTACTGACAGAGAAAACCTTCATCCAAGTCTTTTGTACCCTGCTCTTCACATGGACGGCAAGGGTGAATGGCAGGAGGCAGGTGTAAGTTTACCGCTCCTAGGGTAGAAGAGGCCCAAATAATTGTTACTTAGCTAGAACGGTACTGTAAGAGAACATTTAGAACTGTGAGGTAATAGACAAAGGAGAACCCAATTTGGGTTAAAGGACTGAGAAGGTTCCATTCCTTTTCTGAGGATGTGGTGGGTCACTTCCCAGCAGAGACACTGGCAAAGAGGGAAGGTCTTTCCCGTGGGTGCCAGTCCCTGCAGTTCACTGGGATCTGATAACGTGCCCCTGCTCACAAGGTTACCATGGTTTCCTGTGGCAAGCGTGGACACTTTCTACTTTTTAAATTGGATCCTAGCCTCACAAGGGTAAAAATCACTTGTGTGCAAATAAAAGGTAATTCGATGGGTTTAAGTTACTTGTCTTTAGGTTAAAAGCATGGACCATAAAACTCCAGTGTGTACAACAGCACCTCTCATAAAACACATCCCTGTATCTCAGCTTCATGCTGTGGGAGTTGAGAAAAACAGGAAGAAAGTAGACCTGTGAGGGACTGGTGTGGCGTTCTCTTGAAGTCTGAGTTGGCAGCAGTTACTGTCGAATCAAAAATAATAGAAAGGAGTAATAGCTTTGCTGGCTTCAGATTATATTATAAATGCCACAGGCTTTTTTACCTTGGTATCATCATAGTGAATCTTCCACCCCTCCCTGCGGGGAGATTCTGGTCTCTGCCCACCCTGCCTCCCCAAGACAGCACTGCCATCACAGGTGGGTTCCCTAGGCCTCAGACTGGGAGTGTGCTGAGTGTGCAGGAAGGGAGAGGGGACAAAGAAGGACCAGACAGAAGCAAAAGTCAGCGCTGTCACACAGGCAGCACCCAGAATTGTCACACGTGAAGTCAGGATAGCCAAGCCTCTGTTGCAGCCTGATCACTCATGGGATTTGGGTGCATGAGGAAGGGCATGACTTTGGGGGAGGCGGATCTAAGCAGCTGGAGGCTGGCTGCCACGGGTGCCCAGAAGTCACCACAACTCCTTCCTTGTAGGGGATCTGGGCCAGACATCTCCTTTAACCCCAGGGAAATTGCTTCCTGTGAAGCTGTCAGTAAATGCGATTTGAAAGAGCATGTCATGAGCCATCCAGGAAGAGACTACTTAAGGCTGTGCAAATGAAAGTATTTCACTTCCCCAGGTATGAGATCAGTGTGTCCATAGTTACGTGGGCTTCTCTTTGCCCCATGGCCTCATAGGCATAGTGACCATGTTGAATGTTTCAGGTTTATGCTTGTTGCCCACCTGAATTAGTGATAGCATTCACTTGCCCTCTCACAAGAGATAAATTAGTTTGGGTGGTAAATTACATGGCCGCTTATTCATAGACCCTGGGAATGTCAGAGGTGGGGGGCCCCCAGAGGAAACCGGTTGGTCAGCATTGAAACAAATACACACGTGCAGCAGAGCACATGGTCCTACTTCAGCCGCGCTTTCGCTCCCCTTGGCTCCTTCGGCTTCTCATCGCTAAGAGCAATGAGCAGAAAATTCTCTTACAGTTACAATCTGTCCCCTCTTCAGTCTGGAGCCACCACTACCATCCTTATAGTCATTACATATACGTCAGTGTCTGTAGGACTGTACCTGCTAGTGTGCTGCATTTTTAGCCTTTTAATAAATATTGGTGAAGGAATCTGGTGTAGGTGGGTGTGAAGAAATGAGTATGCTTAGATACCACCAACGTAAGTATAACTTGTAACAGCTTTTTTGGAGAATTTGTCATATCCCATAAAAGAAGTCAAAAAAAGTTGTCAGGATAGTTTCTTCAAAAAAGTAAATTGTACTGGTACATGCCTGTAATCCCAGCACTCAGGAGACTGAGACAGGAAGATCATCAACAAATTAGAAGCCAGTCTGAACTACATAGTGAGACCTTGTCTCAGAAAACTGGGTGAAGAGATAAGGCACATAAAATTTCTAGTCCATAAAGAATTTAGAGGGAATTCTTTCAGACTTCATGAGAAGAAGGAATTCTGATGCTACATTAGCATCTTAATTTCTTTTTCAAAGGCTCCATGACAACAATACTAAGACCTAAAAATAAGATATGAAAGAAACCTGCAAGCTGGATAAGGTAGTGCAGGCCTTTAATCCCAACAGTCTGGGAAGCTGAGGCAGGAGGATCACAAATTCAAGTCCAGCCCGGGCAATTTGGCAACTTAGCAAGACCCTGTCTCAAAATAAGTGAAACAAAGGGCTGGGAATGCAGCTCAATGCAAAGACTGGGTTCAATCCCCAGTACACTTTAAGGAATGTTTATGCAAAGTATTAAATAAGTTACAAGCCAGACGTACAAAGGATGAAGATGCCAAGAGTGTTAAGTGTTTGTATTAGTTAGTTGTCCACTGTTGCATAACAGATCCTCCCAAAACTTAGTGGCTTAATTCTCAGGCATTGTCCCACAGTATCTGCTCTGTTCTAGAGCAGCTGAGCTGGGTGGTGGTCTTCGGGGTCTTATGAGCCAAGATGTTGGTTGGGCAGCAGTCATCCGAAGACTGGGCTGGGGCTGACTGACGGGCCACAGCTCCTAGTACATAGCCTCTCCGTGGGGCTGCTGGAATGTCCTCTGACCTGCACAAGTGATCAGGTACAGGGCCAGGAGGAAGCCACAGTGCTGTTGCATCAGTTCTACCTTGGTATGTTGGTTTGGAGCAGTTCACCAAGTCCAGCCCCCACCCAAATGGAGAGGAATTAAGCTCTAACTCACAAAGAAAGTGTCAGATAATTTGTAGTCATTTTTACATCAACTAACACTCAGTATCCATTTCTGTTTTTCATTTTATTTTTTCGAGACAGTAGCTATGCAGGTGAAGCTGGCCTCAAACTCACTGTGTAGCCCAGGGTGGCCTTGACCTTGGGGTGATCATCCTCTGTGTTGGGATTACAGACATGGTTCACCACACTTGGCTCTGCGTTTTTATCTTTTTGAAATACGCTGCAAAGATAGGAATAGATGGATCTTCCCCCTACTAAATGCTGAAATGTATTCTTGAATCTAGTGAGTTCTGACATCTAAGAATATATTTGAGGATTTGCTAGAAGGCTGACCCAGCTATTCTTAGTTTAACCCTGTGAGGTCAGGGGTCAGGTATCACCCCTAACTATGTCAGCAGAGTTTGTATCTTTCAGATCAATGGCAAACCCTGAAGGGTTAAAAGATATCTTTACTGTTTTTCTCTTTACATGAAGCCTTTGTTTTCTTTCTTTCAAAATCAGTCTTTGAGCTGGTGCTTTGGAATCTATTGCCTGTTCCCTTTTCTCCTAAATCATTTCCTTGTGGAGAGCTGCCCTAGCATGTCGTCAAGACAAAAATGGAACAAAAACCAGGGCCCTGATTCATGTCTCCACTTCTCTCACCAAAATTCTTTTTTGGGGGTTGAACCCAGGCCTCTTGTCTGAGCTACCTCCCCAGTCGTTTGTTTGTCTTTCTTTATGAGACAGGTCTCACTAAATTGCCCAGATTGGGCTCAAATTTGTGGTCCACCTGCCTCTACCTCCAAGAGTACTGGGGTGACAGGTGTGTGCCACCATGTCTGGATAAAATTCCCTTGTTCTTTAGCACTATATCATTTGGCTTTTTCCCTATTAGTTGAAGGCCACCAACAGCCAGATCCAAAGGGTGATTTCCATGCTTGTGTTGTACCATCCCCAAGCAGGATTTCCGTACAACACACCACTCCCCTCTTCTTGAAACAGCCTTAGATTCCAGGACACCTGTTCCTCACTGCTTGTCTCACCCAGTGTGCTCTGCTGGCTTCTCTGCCTGATCCCTGGTTGCTTCGGACTCTGTGCTAAGCCCCCTTCTCCCTCTGTACTCTGCTTTTGCTGTCTTTAGCTGCCCCAGTCGCCAAGGACTGTTGGCCCTCCGCCGTGTGCCACTCTGCCTTGGAGTCAGCCAGTTACGGGCTGAAACATCTACCTACACACTGTGAGCTAAATAAACCTTTTCCTCTTTAACTTCTCTCTCCCAACAATGAGAGAAAGTTAACTAAGACACCCAACTACTGCTTTTTACTTTTCATTTTTTGATGGTTGGAACTGGTGTTTGAACTCCTTCACCCTGAACTGCACCCCCAGATTTGATTTGATTTGATTTGATTTGATTTGATTTGATTTGATTTTTTGAGACAAGGTATTGGTAAATTGCCCAGGCTGGACTCCAACCTTGATCCTCCTGCGTCACCCTCCCAGGCATGCTCCACCATACCCAGCCCACACCTATTATTTTCTCAAAATATTTTATGGATTCTTCTACTTTGCTTTTATCTGCTCCCACCACCTTATCCCATACTATCATCTGCTCCTACAAAATGAGTGCAGTAACCTCTAGCTGGTCTCCCTACTTCCACTCTTGTTTCTGGGAGGCTGAATAGGAAGAGGCAAATAAAAACAATCTAATACCACCACCACTGATCATAAGAGAAAAGAATTGCGCTCCAATAGAAACATGGCTGAAGGCTGTCAACAGTTAATGAAAGAAAATATATGTACTTTAAAACTTAGGAAAGATACTCATTCTTCTTACTCATGAGCGAGCCAGAAATTAAAATTACAATGAGAAAGAATTCATCTTTCATATTGGCACATCTAACCACTATTGCTAGGCATTTTAACTGGCATAACTATTTTTGAAGGGCATTTGGACAGTCCATCAAATAAAAAACATGCATATCTGTTGACCCAGCATTAATTCGAGGAGTTTATCCTACTTGCCCATGTGTACAAACAAGTATGTATGAGAATATTTAGTATTGTAAGAAAGGATTAGAAATAACTAAGTATCAGTCATTAAGCTAAATAGATGGCTGACAGTGTGGGGCCTGGGACCCAACTGCCTGCACCTCCCAAAATGCTGCTAGTACAAAACAAACAAGTGCCTTGAAACAAGTAAGATGCTTCTAAAAAAACAGAAATAGAAGTAGCTGTGAAAAAGAAGGTTGTGTCTGAGAGAAAAGCTCATAAGTATTGTTGAACAGCTGTTAGAATATAACAGTTTATAGCCACCCTGCTTAAGAATTACACTTAAGAATGAAGACTTTGCTGGGGAGTTAGCTCAGGGGCACAAGCACCTGCCTGGCATGCACAAGGTCATGAGTTTGATTCCCCAGTACCAAAAAAAAAAAAGATTTTGCAAATTTTTAAGGGTCATATTTGGAATCAGCTGTTAACCAGATTGGTATAATTTGGGAAAAGAGAATAGATCATCCGCTTCTACTCCATGTATCTGGAATTCTAGCCAGTGATGACCAGTGATGACTTAATAACTAGCTTTGTTCCAGAAAAAGATCCTTACCTTCTAAGTCTTCATACCTCGTCTCTCATTGCCTAACTGTAAGC
>RJWT010047860.1:0-11233 GCA_004365215.1 Cuniculus paca | reverse complement strand
GGGGGCGGCGCCGCAGAGGGTTGAGAGACCGGGAGGAAGCAGGACAGATGCTCAGGTCGAGGGGGTACAGAGCCCGGGGGTGTGCTGGTGCGGCTGCGCTCGGACTGGGTCTGTCTCTCCTTTGTTCTGTGACCAACCTCCCAAGCTGCTGCCCAACGTCCCGAGTCTGTTTCTTGACCTACAAAGCAAGGACAGGGAAGTCCCCTTCCCCCGGAGTGAGCAGCTGACGCCAGCAGGGGGCGGGGCAGCAGCAGCAGGGGGCGGGGCGTCACCGGTAGCGCTTCCCCTCCCGCCGGACAGGCCGACTCGGGTCCCGGCTGTGAGCAGCTGCCCGCTTGCTGAATCCAGCCCACGCCCACCAGCTTCGGCCGGACGGCAGGGTTTGGACTCATCAGTGCGCCGGGGCGGGTTGCGCGGATCAGCCAAGCCATTCCGCCCTCCGGCGGGCGGCGAATGAGCCTATGCGACCGCCGTCTTGGAGCTTTATGGCAGGCAACGCGGCTGGACTACATTTCCCGGGAAGCATTGCGGCCCGAGCTCTTCACGACCCAAGGATTTTGGGTGCGGGGGAATGCTGGGAAATGGAGTCTGGACGTAGAACATGAAGCGGGAATAAGACTTCAAATAAACGGCTGTTTTGCAGCTGGAAAAAACCCCTGGTATTTGGGAAGCGTCTGGTTGTCCTGGCACTACGAATATCTGCAGCTTATCCTGAGTGTTTTCACCTTCTTCATAAAGAAGCGACGCCGTAGTCTATTTAACCCAATTTTCTCCTACCATAACTGAAGTCTTCAGGACAAATAAAAGTTGGCCCCATCTAAACTGAATGAACTGAGACATTGTCATTTATTTACTCGATTTTCCTGGTCTGCCTCAGTTGCACCCATCCCCTCTTAATGGGCAGTGTGGTGAAGGACGCAGTGATCTAATGCTAGGAGCTGGGCATGTATGTTCAGGAATGCAAGTGTGGTTCAATATTAGGACATTACATAATTCATCTACCACTACATCAGAATAATACACCCTCATTCATAGACATGCTAGGCTTTGATAATATTTAATAATATGTTATTTCTAGATACACTTATTAAATTAAGAATAGGCCCGTAGTAAACAATAACAACAGTGTTAAAGAGTCACTGGCTATATATCGGGCTTAATGAAAAAACACTAAAAGAATTCCTGTTAATGTCAGAAACGAAACAAAATGTCCACTATCATCACATTAGAAGAACTAGTGAAGAAATTAAGTAAGAAAAGGAAAAAACCTTGCTGAATTAGAGAGGTACAGGTTCTCTTCCTCCTTTGCATGTGAGATAATTCAGATTTTAAAAACCCAAGAATCAACCAAGATAAGTAACAAGATAATTCTTTAAAGTGACTGGGATAAAATTAATTAATCAAATTCAATAAGATTATTCTCTTCAAAGACGAACCATGAGGAATCTAATTAAAATAGAGGTTACTTGGATGGGGGGTCAAGAATTGGGAATTAAACTCAGAGCCTTCTTTCCCAGCTTTTTAAAAAAATTTTTGAGACAGTGTCTCACTAAATTGCTAAATTTCCCAGTCTGAACTTGAACTTGTGATCCATATGCCGCAGCCTCCCACAGTGCTGGAATTACAGGCATGCACCACAATGCCTGCTGGAAACCCTACCTCTTTATTTTTTTTATTTGTTTGTTTGTTTGTTTATTTATTTATTTATTTATTTATTTATTGTGGCACTGGGGATCAAACTCACAACCTCACACTTGGCAGGCTGGCACTTAGGCTGCTGAGCTAAATCCCCAGCCCTTGTCTTTTTGAAACAGGGTTTCACTATGCCATTCAGGCTGGCCTTGAGCTCACTTTGTAGCCCAGGCTGGTCTAGAATTCACAACGATCCACCTGTCTCAGCCTCCTGAGTGCTGGGATTACAGGCGTGAGCCACTATGCCCGACTGACCCTGCCTCTTTAGAAAACAAAAAAATAGTAGCAAAGGGATGTGTCTGCCTCTTGATGGTCTTTTCCTTGCCTCCCTTAAGAAGGGACAGTGTTAAGAATATTGCTCTAGTATTGCCCATGGCCCCAGCTAGGTCACAGAAATTAAGAGGGACACGGTCACTGTATTGGGAGGGACTCGGCCCTGGGCCCTGCTACAGGACTGATGCAAGTGAAAAAGGCTTAACCAGAAATAACTGCACTGCATTTGCGGGGGCTGGCTAGTTAATAATGAAATCATATTTTGTGTTTCACAGTGTGACTGGTAGTGCTGAGTTGGGAGGCCCTAAAGTCCTGGCTATAACATCCTGGAAACCTAACTTACAAAATCAACCCAAAGACATAAAATTTTTATGCCCACACACATTCATGATAGCATTATCCAGTATAATGAAAGCTTAAAATTACATCAAAATGACAACACAACAAAAGCTAAATAAGACATGGAATTGAAAATAACATTCTTTTTTTGGCAGTACCGGGATCAAATCTATAACACATGGAGCAAGGGCAGGGAGAGACACAGCAGAGACCGCCAGGCTTGTGTAAAGGCGACATGGTGTGGAATTTATTGTGCCTGGGTGCGGGCCGACAGAAAGCGAGATCTTCTGTAGGGAACAGAGAGAAGTGTGTCCCTTTTATATGGATGGAAAGAAAGCAGGGGACATTAGGTGGGAAGAGTTTAATAAACACCTGTGATCAAAGTTCTCTGGCAGGGGCCAGGGATACAGCTCAGTGGCACAAGTGCCTGCCTGGCAAGTGCAAGGTCCTGAGTTCAATTCCCAGCACAAAAAAAAAAAAAAGTTCTCTAACAGACTTGCACCTCAGTGGGCAAAGTCCTTGAAGCATCTGGTGCAAATTTTTAGGTGTTTCCTGATGTCCCCAGATGTCCTGGGACCTGCAAAATGCTTCGTCCTCTCTTGTCTCTGTAATGACACCCTATACTTGCATGGCCTCAGGGCTGAGTTGAGTTCCCGCTGAGAGGAGAGCTTCTTTGGCAAGCAGGTTGGGGCTGGGAGAGTTGGGTCTGATCGAAGCCTTACCAAACCCAGGGGCAATCTACCGGGAGCTACATCTGTAGCCCTTTCTAAAGTTCTGAGACAAGGTCTTGCTAAGATGCCTTGCCAGGTCTCGAACTTGCCATTCTCTTGCCTCAGTCTCCCCCAGTGCTGGGATTACAGATGTGCACCATCACTCCAGGCTGAAAATAACTTCTGACTCGAAACATCAGGGCATCTACTGAATAAACAACAATACATCCTACCTGTGAAATGTCGCTGGGCCATGTAATAACCACGGAATGATAATATGTGAAAATACTCACAAAAGAATATTAAAAAACAAAAATGCCAGTTATGTATCTTTCATGTTTATGAAGATGTAAGCCATATGTGTGCGTAGGCGCAAAAGCTAGGTGGACCACTGCCAAGATGAGACAGCGACAGCTGCCACTTACTGATGACATGCTGGAAGCTTTATTAGCTTCTTTGCCTGGCACAGGCACCCTATGAAGGGACCATTTCTCTCTCCTCTCTACACACAAGGATGCTGAGGCAGAGGATTCATGAAATCTGTCCAAGGCCCCAGAGTTATCAAAGACAGAAGCAGGATTTGAGTACAGGTCTAGCTCATATGGAAAACCACTCCATTTTACTACTGTCAGGTTCACCTTGTCCCTTCCCCCGTGCCATGATGACCAGAGTGCTCCAAACAGGGGCTGCTCTGTGGGATGGTGTTCTAGAGTTAAGGTTTAGCTAATTTGTGACAGATGTATCTTCTCTGCTGTTGTCCAGGGGTCCCCAACCCCAGGGACAGGGTCCGTGGCTTGTTAGGAACTGGGCCACACAGGTAGTGAGCAGCAGGTGAGCAAGTGAAATTTCATCTGTTTAGAGCCCCTCTCCATCACTCACATCACCTCCCAAGCTCTGCCTCCTGTCAGATCAGCAAGGGTATTAAGATTCTCATAGGAGCGCAGACCCTACTGTGAACAGCATATGCAAGGGATCTTGGTTGCACACTCCTTATGAGAAACTAATAACTGATGATCTGAGGGGGAGCTGAGGCAGTGATGCTAGCACCAGCGAGTGGCTGCAAATAACAAGCTGCATCTGGTGGCAGGCTTTACAGCGACAAGTGAATGATGTACTTCAATTATACAGTTGCAGCTGGTGATTTTAAGTCAGAATCCAAAGTTTATTTTAGTCTGTGTGTGGTCTGCTCATTATTTTTTTACCACTTCTGTTCACACCTCTTTCCTATACTGCCCACTTGTCTCAGTAACAGCATTGGGAAGCCCACAGCTAACCATAGCCAAAAAGAATAAAAAAGAAAAATCATTGGGAGAGCTTTGGAAAGAGGGAAGACACCCAACGATGAGACTAAGACTGCCATGAAAGAGAGCTGCATTTAAAAGAAAATATCCTGAGTCCTATTTAAATTATGAGTTCACTGCAACAGGTGATTTATATCCTCCAAGTCCACTGTGTACAATATGTGGAGACAGCAAGAAGCCATGAAACTTTCCAAACAACTTTGCCACATGGAGACCACAGATCCTGCATTAAAGACAAGCCTGTGGAGCTTTTCAATGTGAAAAAAAGTGAACATGAATATTACCAAAGGCCACCAATTTATCAAACGTGTCTGCACTGAGAACATCATTCTTAGTGGCTAACCGTACGGCTAAAATTAAGAAGCCCTTTACTGTGGTGAAGATTTGACCTTGTCTGCTGCTAAGAGCCTTTGTTGTGAACTAGCTCAGCTTTCAAGAATTTGAGCATCACTTTTGCTTCTGTTTCTAACGTCCTATTTTTGTGAAAGCAGGGTTTTCTGTAATGACAGCAACCTAAATGAGATTGCAGAGTAGACGGGACATGAGCAACACACTTCAGGTGTCACTGTTTCCTATCAAACCTAGATGCTACCATTTAATTGAGGAAGACAAGTTCAGGGCTCCCACTGATTCTGCACTGTGCAGGTATATCACTGTCTCATTATATATTACAGTGCAATAATAATAAAGTACACAATGGATATAACGTGAGTCATCCCCAAAGCATTGTTCTATGTCTGTGGAAAAAACTGTCTTCCACAAAACCAGCCCCTAACGCCAATAAAGTCAGGGAACACTGTGGTAGGCCAATGTGTGAGGAAGGTTAGGAAGTGCTTTCTTGGTGGTGGTGGTGGTGGCGATGATGGTGGTGGTGGTTTGGTTGGTCTTTTTGAGACAGCGTCTCCCTACAGAATCCAAACTGGCTTTGAACTCACTATGTAGCCCAGGCATTGTTTGAGGCAATCCTCCTGCCTCAGCCTCCAGAGTGCTGGGTTTACAGGCATGTGCCACCACGCCCAGCCTAGGAAGTGTTTATTCCTGCAGCATTAACTAGTCTACCCTGTCTAATATGGCCATCTCTGAAGGTCTCACTGAAGCTTCAACTCGATGTTGAATACAAGTCATTTATTTACTTTGCAGATACAGCACTCACTAACTCCTGGACCCTATAACAAGGGCAGCATAGTGTCATCATGAATCCTGCTTCCTCCCTGTACCTCAGTTTCTTCCTCATTCATGGTGAGATAATACCTTCTTTATCAGGTTATGAGATCTGAATAGACCGATGTAAGTAAAGCTACTATGACAGTACACAGCAGACAAAATGCCATAGATGTCTCTGCTATTACCAAAAACGGTCGTTCCCACTGTGATTCTGCTGTTCCCTCTGCCCTTCCTCCACTACTTCTTGTGGAAAACAACTACTTTGCTTCAACCTTTCCCGACGGAGAATTTGTTCCCATTCTCAGCCTGCCCAGATGGAAGTGGCGACTCCCTCCCCGGTTCCCACAGGAACACCCCAGGGTCCGGCGCTGATATGGTAATAATTGCAGTGTCGTAATTCTTTAATAAGAGTCTGTCTCCCCCGGTCCCAGTCTGCGCTCATCGGGAGCTCTCATCACACTGTAATTTACACACAATGTAATTGTCCCTTCGCGAGGCACTTTGCCCAAGCCGTTCCCAGCTAAGGACCAGTCGTACAAAGATACTAAAGATGAACAGAAACAACAACACTGCTCACTGCTACCCAAACAAAACATACTACATCATACCACAGCGACATACATGCACAATTTATAGCAGCACAATTTGTAATAGCCACATCTTGAAAACAACCTAAATGCCCATTGACTGAGGAATGAATAAAAAAGATGTGGTTTTTTTTATAAAATGGAGTACTACTCAGCCATAAAGAAGGATAAACTGGAGACTTTTATAGGTAAATGGATGCAACTTGAGACCATATGCATTAGTGAAATGACATATGTAAACATTGTATTGTCTCACTAGTGTGAGAAGCTGAAAGTAACATATGTATATGTGTATGTATATGTATACTAAAAAATAGTTAAGATAGTTATACTGTTTTTTCTGAGTTCAATGAAGAGAAAGGATTTTTGCCGGTATTGTTTGGACAATTGTAAGCAGATGTGCTCTGGGTGAATAATTTGGGAATGACAACGCACAATGTATGTACGATTGTTGCTCCGATTGACGTGTTTTGAAATTTTGAGGTTATTTTTCTTCTTTTTTTCTGAAATAAAATGCATTAAAAAGGAAACAAGTATCTTTGGGCCACCAGTTACCCCTTTCCCCGAGACGCGCTGACCGGCTGCCAAACTGATCGGCGCTGAAGTTAAGCGTCCCTGCGGCGTCCGCAGAAGCCACGCCCCCGTTTGACGTCACGGTGGCGTCAAACGCACCCAGAGCGCCAGGGCGGCGACCCGAGACTGTTACTCATATCCGGGGCTCCAGCCGCTGGAGGCAATTCGTAGAGGAAAAGAGGACACAGTACTGGGTCAGAGAGGAAGAGGCCCAGACTATGGGGCTAGTTCCTTCCGCTATTACACAAAGGAAGAAGCTGCAAAGGGAGAGATGTGCGCATTCTGCCAGGGCAGCGTGGGGAAGTGCGCCTGCGCAGTCCGACTCCAGAAACCACTATTCCCAGAGTTCTCTGGGCGGGAGCCAGTCTTCAAAAACCACCTCGCTGGAGGCGCACGCGACTGCGCATGTACAAACCCTGGTATCTTAGCAACAGGGGAGGCCAAAAGGAGGATGTCTAGGTTTTAGCCAATCGGAAGTCATGTCTACATAACACCCTCCTACCTGTAACAGAACCAGAGGACAGTCTCTATGGCAACAGACGCTTGCATCTGGGGCCCAGAATTTTGCAAAATGTAATTAATTATGGAGTCCAGCAACATTTAAAACTTTGCTAATCTCTCGCAAATATAAAATCTATAACCACACACAGTCCCAGAAGTTTTCCCACCATCTCATGGAGATAGCAAGGTGTGCTTTGTTTGAAATACAATAGCTGCCAACATTAGTTAAGGAGAAATTGCACATACAAACAAGTCTGGATATCTGTGTTCTCTTGAAAAATGTGAAGATCTGAAAACACTGAGGCTCTTTTGTGACGACCACGATACGATGGAACTGAGAGTTTTTTGTTTTGTTTTGTTTTTTAATTTCTGTCATTTAATTCCTGAATGAAAATTTGAGGTTGTTCACTTTACCTACCTGGACCCATAAGGTATTTCAGGTTTTAATTCCGGATACTGGTAAACTCTTTTCCCTTGACTTGTAAACCCTCTGTGTATGGATCATTTGTGTAGCTTTCCTCCCATTTACTGAGTGTCTAGTTTAAGCTGGCATTGTGCTAACCACTAAATCTTCAGCTAAATTCAGCTTTTTCTCAGCCCTGTTCATCTCCTCATACATTTATCATTATCTGAATCCTCAATTTGATAGGGCTAGTTCTACAGGCAAGTTGAAAAATAGAAAGCTTCCAAGCTATCCAAATCTATTTGGTCCCTATTTTGGTTTACTGAGTAGCAAACTTTCCATTTACTTGAAAATATATTCAAATATATTTAGGTACACACACAAATTAAGTGTTCGGATAGAGAAGGGAAACCTCCCCCCACCACACACATCACCATTCCTCTTCTGTTTAACCACCCTTGGGAGCCCAATACATTCTTTCTTTTAGGTGAATTTCTTCTCACAAGAGGAATGGCTGCCCCTTCATCCCTTATGAAAGGGTATCCTGCTGTTTTGAAGATCTGAATGATTTTTTTTGTAATTTTTATTTTAAAGAGAATAAAACCAAAATAAAAGTGTGATACAGGACTTCAAAACAAGATAATAGGAAATCAACAATAGCCTGAACTGCATAATGTCTCTTGTTGTCTTCAAAATAGCTGCCCATAACTTCAGACATAGTAAAAATCAACAAAACAGAACAGAATAGAACTAATCAAAACAATGAATGCAATAAAGGACTTCAAAACAAGATAATAGTAAATCCAAAATGGCTACCGTAATATATCTTGTTATCTTTGAAACAGCTGCCCACACCATTGGATATAACAAAATCAAACAAGACAAAACAGAATAAAACCCGACCAAACAACACAATGAAAATGATACAGGATTTCAAAACAAGATAATAGGGGAATTAACGATGGCTACCACCTTCAGAAGGAGATCCCCATAGATGCTGCACTGCATATTGTTAGCCTCTGAATAGATGATGAGACTACTGGCTTTAGGCCTGCAAAGTCAGTGAGACACTAAACACTACAAGCATTAAGTTATGTTTTACCTCAATAGCTATCATCACAGCCTGTGTTTCTCTGGATCAGCTAGAGTTGATTCTTCTTGTCTCAGCCCACATGCCAGAAGGGGCTGTGTCTGGTTCTCCCCGCCAGTGGCCCACGCATGGCACCGACTCGTAGGGAGGGCTTGGCTTCTTGTTGGCTTCTTGTTCTCCTCCCCTGCAGTTTGCAAATGGCACTGACTCATGGGAAAAGACTGGCATCTGGAAGATCTGAATGATTTCAATCTTAAATTAGGATAATTGGTATCTACAGATGAATAAGATCTGGTCAGAACCACTGAGGAGGGTCTGGTTGTTAGAAAAACACCCGAACATCAGTTGAGGGGAGGGACTCCAGGAAACTAACAGAGACATTGAAGAATTTATCACAGATTTTATTAAGATTCTTCTCTTTTCCCCTTACAAACTCCAAAGCCACAACCCTAGTGCAGCAGAAGTTTTCGGTTTTGCCTGTATGTATAAGCCCTAGACAGAAGAAGAAGAAATAAATAAATAAATAGCCTGTAGGTTAGAAGGGAAATATGAGGCAAATGACCCACCCTCAAACTTCCTTCCCTCCAATCATTGGCCCGATTTGGCTCAACCAGTGACATCACAACTTTCTGGGCAGATTTCTGGGGTTCTCACCCAATCCATATAGGTACATGAAGGGGGAAAGAAAAGTTGGGAATTGGAGTGAGTAAAGTGTCGGAACAGAGGAACACAAATTCAAAGACAAAAGGAAGTCTGAAGTGGAGAGAATCGAGTGTAGCAGGGTAAACTGTGTCCCTTCCAGTTGATACATCCCTGTCCCAACTCCCATTACTTGTGAACGTGGAGCACTTGGAAATAATGGTCTTTGTGGATGTAATTAAATTAAGCTGAGACGAAATCATCTTGGACATAGGCTGAGCCATACATCCAAAGTTTGCTGTCTTTCTAAGAGAAAAGAGAGGGAGCTGACACCCATCAAGCGCTCACCTTGTGCCAAGCACTAAGTGTCACCACTGATTCAGTGCTCCTGTCACCCCAAGAGAGGGCATGGGGTGATCCCCTCTCTGAATGTGGACAAACTGGTGCTTAGGGAAAGGAGGCTGATGTGACAGGAGGAGGAGGCAGGGAGACTGAGAAAAACACAGAGAGGGGAGGAAAGGGGCTGTTAAGGGCTGAGGGGTCACAAGCAGCCCAAGAGAAACCCTCAAGTAGGAGAGAGAAGGGCCAAGAATCTATCAACATGAGACTACACTTTGATGATAGCTGTTTTTATGCCAACACATGTACAAACGCTGGCTTGTAATACTTTTATGGAAGAAGTGGGCGGCAAAGGGAAAACTGCTGAGGGTCTTGGGAAATGACTTGGGGTGGGGGGAAGAGGAGATGAGAAAGAAAGTGACAGAAGAGAAAGACAGGGGACCGAAGGAGGTGGGGAGGAAGGGAGGGAGGGAGAGAGCAGGCTGGGGCCGTGGGATAGAGGCAGAGAGAGACAGAGAAAGGAGAGACAAAGAGAGGAAGAGGTCAGGGGGTGAGCAGGGGAGAGCGCAGTGACCCATCTGGGAGGTGCCATTTTTCAGGAACCCCAGGAGGCTCTGGGGGACTTAGGAAGGGGCAGGAATGACTTACGAGATCAGCATGACGAAGAAAAAAAACAGAGCCAGAAGCACGACCGTGAAGATGCCCACCAGGGGCTGGGTGTGCAGGTATTTACCGATCGTCTGAAACTCCAAGCGGGGCTGCCTGTTCACTGGGAGAGGGGGGACAGCGGGGTTCAAGTCACCACCCTTCCTTAGCCTCACAATCCCCAACCCATTCACCCTTAAGGGAACCATGGGAGTGGCCTCCTGCATCTTCCACTCTCCTCCATCCCCAGCACTCTGCTTCTACCAGCAAACCGTCCTGGCCCACAAGCAGAATCCAGTCCACCACTATGGCGGCCGACTTGGTCCAGCCCTGGCCGCTGCCCTTCTCAAAGCAATCCCCGCAGGATCTCCTGTACTTCCTCGCACCCCAGAGGGCGCCAGCGACACAAAGAAGCAC
Source organism: Cuniculus paca (assembly GCA_004365215.1). Taxonomy (NCBI): domain Eukaryota; kingdom Metazoa; phylum Chordata; class Mammalia; order Rodentia; family Cuniculidae; genus Cuniculus; species Cuniculus paca. The sequence goes on along the minus strand of RJWT010047860.1, from coordinate 560 downwards.
AGGTCCCTTCTGTGCTTGCAGTCAGGCAGCTCCTAGGCTTCCGTTACTGAATAAAAGCCCAGGCCCACCTGGCCCTCAAGGATCCATCTGTGCCCTGCGCCCTGGCCCGCGCCGTAGCTGCCCCACCCCTTTCCTTCACCCATTCGCCCTCTGTTCATTCACTCTACTCTGGCCACACGGCTTCTCCTCTTTTTTGCTTCCTCATATTAAATCTTTGCAATGCTGTTCCTTTTGTCATTCACACTGTTCCTGTCTGTCACTCTGTTTCTTGCGGATCTCAAAGGTTCTCTCTTCAGAGAGGACGCTTTCAACCACTGCCCCGACACTGTCTATTAAGTCGTTTGGTCCCCTTTTCCTAGGGTACCTTTTGCTCTCTGAAATTAGTCGATTTAGGTGTCCATGTCTAGCCTATTATTGTTGAACCCAATGGTTCTCAATCAGAGGTGCTCCTCCCCCCAGGGGAGGGGCACTCAGAAATGCACAGACATCCGATGGGCCAAGGCCAGGCACGGTACTAGACATCCTGCAATACACAGGGTAGTCTAACCCCTCGCCCCTTT
>RJWT010047859.1:0-11233 GCA_004365215.1 Cuniculus paca | reverse complement strand
TTTGATGTAACTGTTCTGTATCTGACTGTAGTAGTAGCTCTGTGACTTTGTACATTTAGTAATACTCATTAAACTACACATTAAAAAGAGTCAACTGTGTTAAATTAAAAGAAAGTAATTCTATGGGGTTAGAGTTATAGCTCAGTGGTTGAATACTTGCCAAGCATTCTGGAGGCCTGGGTTTGAATCCTGCACCCACCCCTTCCTCCCAAAAAAATCACTAAGGAAAATAAAAAAATATTCTAAAAACAATTTGTTTTAGGAGGGAATAGGAAAGACATTATGTCTTTTTTAAGACTGTAATGATTGTCCCAGTGTTGTGGGCAGTGAAATGTGCTGAGCGGACTCTATTATGGTAGGCTGTGAAATTATTATGGTAGGCAGTGAATCTATTATGGTAGGCAGCGTGGTAGGCAGTGAAACGTGCTGAGCTGAATCTATGATGGGAGTTTTGCATAGGTAGAAAATGTTGGGAAGGATTTTTTTTATTACTGTGCATAATGAAGGGACAAAGGAGGATGGGTTCAGTTTTACCCACGATTTAATATACAACAGCAAAGAATCATAGAGCAATATAATGAGTTAACAGTGCTCCTGAAATGCTTTTCAAAATCTCTAATCCTCATCACTTATTAACTTCCTCATCTCCACTGAATTTGAAACATGAATCGCATCTGGGTTCTGAGTCTAAGAAGACTGAGAGGAAAGCAGTTTACCTTCCTTTATACTGCACATCAGTTATTCATATCCTACCATCTGAAACTAATTTGTTGTACACAATTTATTCCATAAAGTTGCTGGAATAAACAATACATGCAAAGCTCCTTAGATGTGTATTCAGCAGGGACTTGCTTGGCTGTGTGTGATTTTCAGCTCTCTCAGCACTTTCAGATGTGCCATCCAGCACTCAGATAAGTGGATTCTCAGAGGGCCCATTATTCATGAACAGGGATGTTCATGTGGATGGTGGTTTGTTATCCATGACATGGGCCACTGTCCCCACTTCCAAGTTGTTCCCGAGGCCAGTTCAGTGGGTAATGGGTAACAGACGGCTACTCTGTGCCTCTGGTCCAAATAAACCCAGCAGGATCAGAGATCGTTTGCCAAATATGCAACGAGTTACAACATTGTGGTTTGTCACTTGCCTCCCTGAAAATGAAAGTCACCTCAGGTGGTACATTTTCAATGGTGGTAATTATTTGCTGAGTATAACCAAATTTCACTTCTGTGCCAGGGCTGCCAAAGCATTTCATGAAGTTCCTTCAGCCTTTCCACCTTACATCTGTATTTCCAGAAGTCTTGTGAGGTGATGGCATGATAGAAGATAGTTCTTCTGACAGACTTCACAAAGATTTTTTTAACAGTCTTTAAAACGTAGTCCTCAACTCCAAACTTTGTTTTACCTCTTTTAAAGAGAGGCAGCAACAGGTTAGGTACAGCCCACTTCTAGTTCTCTATCTTTCCAAAGTCTCTATTTTTATTTTGTCTCCATAATTATATCAGAGGGCTGGGTTTAAATATTTTCCTTCTGAAGTCCTCTACCACTGTGATCACTTTAAGATGGTGAATATAAATCAATATGGACTGTTTTAGAATGCTCATCAGTCCTAGAACTATGCTTTTGAGTTTCTCCTTTTAGTGAGATGATTGTCTGTTCTGAAGAAATTTTATGTATCATACTTGAATTTTGGCACATGGTTCTCACTGGTATTACATTCTTGGAAGCCACAAATCTCCATGCTATTTAGAAATATTTTCAGAGAAACTTCAGGTACAACACACTGCTCTAGGTACTGAAGAAATAAGACAAAGTTACAGGATTTATGGAGGAGGGGGGAAAGGGGAATAAAAAAGAAATATAAAATAATTTCAGAGGATGTGAAATGCTGGTAAGGAAATAAAATGTGCAATAAGACAGTGATTATAGTCGTGGGAGAGTGCATCACTTTAAGCAACAGATAGTCATAGAAAACTGCTTAAGAAGTGATATTTGAACTGAGTCAGAAATAAGAAGCTAGTACTGTAAAGAATGAAGAAGGAACCTTATGAGGCTGGCTGTTTATCCATTAAGCTTTCCCAGAACTTTTTGTATTTGAGGAGATAAAGTGGGAACTGCCTCTCTTATTGCTTTACCTAATAATTCCACTTAAGGAATTTTTTTTCCTCCTGAAAACCTTGGGTGAGGTGAGTTAGCAGATTATACTGAGAAAGAACTACTTCTACCTAAGTTATAGTTTTGTGATACAAGGGGTTTCTGTGGACCCTGATTCTATAGCTGATCATATCATATAGTCTATGCTGATAATAGTGACAGTCAGTGTTCCAACTTGTGATCATTAATGCTGATTTGTCAACTTCATTGGACTAAGAAATTGTCTATCACAGTGTCTCCAATCCCAATACTGGTCCATGGCATGTTAGCAAATGGGCTGCACAGCAAGAGGTAAGCAGCAGACAAGTAAGTAAAGCTTCATCTGTCTTTATAGCTGCTCCTCATTGCTTCTGTTACCCTCAGAGCTGTGCCTCCTCTCAGAAGAGTGGAAGCATCAGATTCTCATAGGAGGGCAGGTCCTACTGTGAACTGCATATGTAAGGGATCTAGGTTGTATGCTTTTTGTGAGAAACTAATGCCTGATGGTCTGAGAAAGAGCTGAGGGAGTGTTGCCAGCACTGGGGAGCAGGTGCAAATACAGATTAACATTAGCTGATGGTTTGACTGCCCAGAGACCATAATAAATCAGTATTTTCAGACTCATATAAAAATCATAGCAGTGAGTGGCAAGTGACAAGCTGCATCTGGTGGCAGGCTATCTAATGTCAAGTGAATCAATGTACTTCAGTTTTATAGCCTCATCTGTGCATTCCTGAATTCATCCATTATTTTATTCACCACTTCCATCCATGCATCCTTTCTGTATTATGCACTTGTCATTTTGTGTTGGTATATGCATGGACAGAGCAGCTGCCATGGCTGGATGGCTTTTGGGTTTCACCATTAGGGTCAAAGAGGTCACTCTTGAATGTGAATCTACACACTGCGTCATTCACAAAGAAATGCTGACTAGCTGGTAATGTCACCTGAACTTAACAGAAGTTTGCAAGATGTGATTAAAATTATGAACCACATTAAAGTACATGCCCTTAGGTCATATCTGTTCATATACCTTTATGATGAGACAGAGACAGAGTACACATGTCTTCTCTTATACAGACATGGAATGGCTTTCTAAAGGTAGAATTTTTGAGTTACAAGAGCCATTCCAGAGATTTCTTTTAGAAAAATGGTCACCACTGGCAGCACATTTTGGTGACACAGAATGAATTGTAAAACTTGCTTACTCATGTGACACATTCAACCTTGACCAATGAACTTAATCTGGTCACCTCAGGGGAGAATAGCAACAGTATTTGAGTTGGCAGACAAAATAGATACATTCAAAGCTAAACTGGAATTATGGGAATGTTGAATGAACAAGAGATTTTTTGGCATGTTTCAAACATTAGCAGAGATTTTGAAAGAGACTGAGCTAGGGCCTTCTTTCGCTCAGCTTGTGCATGATCACCAAATTTAGCATCCGAAAAAGTAAAAGCATCATTTCCTAGCTACAAAAGATCACCATGGGAAGGAATAGATCTCTGGTGCATTTGTGAACAAGGCAGATGACTTGACTTTGTCTGTGCTAGAAGATCAAGTGCTTGAAATCTCACATGACAGTGGTCTTGTTTGAGACAACTTCAAATCTCCATACATTATGTATTAAAATGGAGGTGGAATATCCCAAGATTATCACAAATTCACTGAAAAATCTGTTTCGATTTCAAACTTCTAATCACTGTGAAGCACAATTTTCTGTGGTGGCAATAACCAAAATGAGATTACAGAGTAGACTGGACATAAGCAACACATTCCAGGTGTCACTTTCTCTCTTGTCCCTAGATAGGACCATCTCGTTGTGAATGGTGTCACTCTGGGGACTCAGGGTTGGTCTATGCTTCTGATAGGCTGGGCATTCAGGAGTGATGACAAATTAGTAGATCGGTAGATGGAAACCCATATTGGTGAGTTAATATATACATCCTCCATTTCTGCCTTTATGGCCAACTTTTCATGAGTCTATTAGGCAATTACAGGGGTGATTGGAGAAAGAAGCTGACAATAATTCATAGAACAGGTCATTTTATCCACATGATTACTAAAATCCTCTGCTGTCACCCTTTTGTATGTATTCACATGGACACAAGTATCTCCCCCCCTTTTCCCAAAGAGGTCTATCCATATACCTCTTCCCCAAATTTCCTTGTCATCAATTTTCCAATCATATTCTTTCCAAGTCTCTGAACATGTAGCCAAACTATTAGCAACAGTCATTAATTGATATACAATCTCAGCATATGGTCATTTCTCCTTCTGAACAAAGGGCATAACATGTATACTGCCAAAATTTCTCCCCAGTGGGATAGGAAGGTTTTCTTTCACTACTGCCATTCAAGACTGGTCCATAAAGGGTACTCAGTAAATGGGATGGATTAACATTACCAGATGAATATGTTGCCTCCAAAAGCCCAGGGATACCCAGTAGACATTGTGCCTCTTTCTTGTTTGTAGGAGGGGCCAGATACAATGACATACTTCACCTTTTAAGGGCTAACTCAACATACCCCACAATACTGGATGCCTGGAAACTTAATGATTGTATTTATTTTCTAGCTAGTGACTTGCAAATATTTTATCAATAAGTCCACAGCAATTGCTATTTATTGCTCACTAGGTTCAATCAGCATCATATCATCAGTATAATAGTTGAGTGTCATATCTTGTAATAGGGACAAGAGATCAAGATTCTTTTGCACTAAATTATGACACAGGATTGAAAAACTGACACATCTCTGAGATAGGAAAGTGAAGATGTATTGCTAACCTTGCCAGCTAAAAGCAACTGCTGCTATTGGTCCTTGAAAATGGTACTGAGAAAATTGCCTTTGACAGATCAATAGCTGTATACCAGGTATCAGGAACTATGTTAATTTTCTCAACCAGTGAAACCACATCTGGTACAGAAGCTTCAGCTGGAGTCATCATTTGATCAAGTTTATGATAATCCACTATCATTTTCCAAGGTTCACCTGTCTTCTGCATAGGTTAAATTAAGAGAGTAGAATGTTGATGTGGTAGGAATCACCACCTCTGCTTCTGCCAAGTCCTTAACCTTTTGGAGGTTGGAAGTCGTGACTGACCCAAGAGACACAAATAAACTCTTATTATATATTGTTAAGGGGTAATAACTGCACTGAAACCTCCTCAGGACGAATGGTGGCACTACTGTATGAAATCTCTCCTTGGTTTGTCTGCTTGGTTTTTCCCACTGGAATAGTATGTAGTCTACAGGTCAGGATATCAGTGTGGGAATTTTGTCAACTGCCAAGTTTGTGTGTTCTAATTATATGTTTTGGAATTGGGGAGATAACCACAGTATAGCTTTGGGAACCCAGTAGATGGAAGATGGACTGGAGCTAAGATTCTTTCAATAACCTGACTACCATAAGCCCATACTCTGACTGGTGGGCCACAGTGAATTTGGGCCTGTTTCTGTAGGAGGTAAATGAGGAGAGAGAGAACTGGGAGGAAAGGAGGAGGGAAAAATATAGGTAAGGCAAATGGCCTGGGGCTTTTATAATTGGCAAGGGTTTGAAAATTGAAATTGAGAGGCTCAGGAGTAACCACAGCAGCTTTAAAAACAAACTTCTAGAAGTATTACTAAAGATTATGAATCTATTTTTGCTTAATGCTTTTTGTCAGATATGAATAAAAGTGGGAATTATTTTAGAAATTACTATGGTCATCTGCTTATTTCTCTTTAATGCCATATTCCACTACAATTGGGTCATATGATTTATTGTTAGATTGGATTTAAATGTAATAAACATTAAATTTATGTTTTACATTAGCTGCAGGAAAGACTACTCAGAGACCCTGCACAGGGTCTCTCTCAGTGGATATATTTCTCTCTTCAGCTCAGCCTATGAGAATTTATATGGCATATGTATAGAATATAGTTATATAGTAAGCATCCACAAAATTGTATAATCACTTATATCACCAGAATGTACAATTTATGCTAAAGCATATTTATTTCAAGATTGTTACATTCCTGAAAACTCTTGATTCCATAGTGAAATTAAGTTTTTAGTCTGCTCCCTTTACTAAGGTAGTATGTAAGGTCCATTAGAGTTGTGGTTTTCCTTTGTTCACTGTTACTGCTATTAGGTGTCCAGTAAACCTTTAAAAATGATACAGTAAGTGGAATAAAATGAATTCGCCCAACTACTTTAAATCTCCCACTAGAACACACCACAAATGCAAATGAATTTAAACTAAAGTAAAATTTAACTAACATGGTATTTTTCAAACCAATTGCAGCATTTTAAAAAATATTGTTTTACTTGTACTAGTGGGAAGTAATCTCTTTTAAATAGCAATACCTATTTAAACCCTATAAGCTCTTGAATTGAAAAAAATAGGCAAAGATAAACATAGAAAAATGTCTGTTCATTTTTCTCTCAAGATACACAGATGATAAGCAACTTTCTGGTTGTTTTATTTAGTAGAGAAGGTACCAGTATATTATAGGGATAAATGTGAAACTAGATTTCTTTAGTCTCAGTGATAAATTCACAAGAGCAGTAGGCTAATGAGAGGTGTTTTAGTATCTTGGGATCATCTTGCTTGTAGGAACAATTCTTTTCGGGGGTAAATTAAGAGTTTTTATTTTATCAGATGACCATGAACTCATTACAGCAAATCTAACCTAAGGTGTGTACTGGTGCTTGTTTAGATGCTGAAGGCAATGCATTAGGAACTGATGGTGACTGATTCTTATCCAATCAGTTCCTGATGCAGTATCTGCGACATCAAAAACTGTGTAATGATTATATTAAATATCATTTATTTCCAAATACAGCAACTTTTTCTTTGTTGTTCCTTTACATGAAATTTATAGTTAAGAAACTCTTTATAATATCATGTAATGAAGCAATCCAAAGTTATACTGATGAATATTTTCCCCAATTTACTAAGAGTGATATTATAAATATATCTATATAAGGCTCAGTATATTCATTTATTTCATGAAAAATGAGTATGGATATTTTTTGAAAATGTGTTTTAAAAAATAGCCTCTAAGCTACTCATTTTTTTTGCCATGATAATTTATGAAATACTAAAATCCTAAAGTGGATAACTCTATGTATAATTCAATTTCAGGTTCATTGATTAGAATAACCTGTATTTCGTTTTGAAGATAAGTTTATGGTGTTTCTCTGTTTCCCAGATCTTACTGAGGAATAGTTGATATGTAAAAAAAAAATTAATGTGTATAATTCGGCAAGTTTGAACATACGTATACACTTGCATTATTATCACCTAAGTCAAGGTAATAAGCATATCCATCACATCTAAAAATTTCCTTCTTATTCTTACCTTACCAGAATATAATTCATTGAAGAGATAAGATTAGAATTAGAAGTAGTAGATTTGGGAGGCACATGACACCAAGAAGAATGTACTGACCAATTATACAACTGCAAGAATGAAACTGGTTTCCTATCTTACAGATAATTTTGTAGGTTGGCTTTCAGGGAGCTTTCATTTCAAAACTTTAATAAGTTCTATAGAATTTACCCAAATATAGAATGAATGAGGGACTCCAATAATACTTAGAAAATCCTCCATTCTGCCCAATGGAAATGTTGTTTTGTGTGAGGAATTTTGGACACAAAATTTAGGAAATAATTGAATAGGGAATTTGAAGTAGAATGGAGGTAGAGCTGCAAGGTGGAGATTGTAAAAGTGAAGACCCAAGAGCCTACTTACTACTTTCCAGATGGCTTCTATCTATATAGATTTCAGATAGGCCTGAGAGTTAAGATTTTACCATGTTTTCATTTTATAAATAGTGCAAATATGGAGTATATTAAAGTACTACAAATAAAAACTTCCAGTTTATTGTTTCTCCCTAGAATCTTATAGATGATAAAATATACAATCCCAATTTTCCAGATATTTCTCTAAGATTTGTAAGAATATTTCAGTAAAGTCAAAGGATTTATAAGCATAATGGTCTTGGGGATCTAAAGACTTTTGAAGCAAGAATGCCAGGACAAGGAAAGAAAGCCCATCGTGGTGTCCTCCTATAGCTACTGTGGTCTCTCTGTAGGTATAGTTCTTAGATTTTGCAGTTGTAGTTGACAGATTAGGGAACTGATTAACACTGTAGCAGTAGCTGGAAAATTGTTGGTATTGTGCCATTTGTGCTCTGAAATGGAGTATGATTTAGGAAATGAAAGGTGGTGAAGACCAGGATCCCTCAAGATTTGATCAATGCAAATATGCTCTGCAGGATTTTCTCCAAGAAGTGTCTTTTATCAAGAATAACTGGATGGAACCCCAATTTTTTTCCCATGACATAATGCTAGACTTTTCTTGGCTTTCTGGAGTGTTCAGTATATGACTGTAGCAAGATTTTAAATCTCTGAGGATTAGGATATGGTGATTTGGATGGAAGACTATGGGAATGTCATCTTTAATTATAAACTGCTCCAGAGAATCAGGTGGGGGAAAAGGGATTCAAAGATGTAGGTGAAAATGTCCTCTGGGCCAGTGATTCTCAAAACTGGGCATGTAGCTGACTTATTCAGAGGGTTTATTGAAATACAAATTGCTGTGATCTATATCTAGAGCTGTTGAATTGGCAATGGGATAGCGCCCAAGAACTGGTATTTTTGACAAGTTTCTTGGTGATTTGGCCCAGGAAGTCCAATTTGAGAACCACTGTGCTAGTTTGTCAGAGACTGGGGAATCAGGTGATTTTAAATAGGGCCTTGATAATTAAGTGTGATGGGGGAAAATGACCATCATTAATCATCTATAAAATTCCAAGTACTAGTAGTTATTGTAGTTCAGGAATGTTGCTTTTTGTTCTTCACCACATTATTGTATGTCTCTTAGAAGTATATTTGTAACTTCCTGTTTTTATTTGTTCTTTTTTTAATCCCCGAACAATCACAAAATAGAAACTCTGTTGTTCTCAGGTCAGTTAATCATTACTTGAGTTTGGAAATATAGCAAATATGCCCATAGATGGTGTAAAATGCTAGTGAGAAAAGATAACTCAGAGACTGGTCATTTTAGAACACAATACAAAAATCTAGTTCTCAGTTTAGAGCAATTTTTGGAGCATTGTACAGGTCAAAGGGCAGCTCCCAGTAATTCAGGTGTCTATAGTAGAATTAAAAAAGCTAAAGTTCATCCTTTCCAGAGTACTTTTTGAATTTTTCAGAAAGATCCTCCCAGAATGTCTATGCCAGCTAACAAGCTATTATGCAGACTTGTCCATTCCTAGAGTTGATTAAAGTCTTCCCTTCCCCCAGGTTCTTGTCCACCCTGCAAACAGCTGTCTTATTCTTAGTCTAGATATGGCCTCCCTGTCATTCATTCACATCAGGTAACCATTTATATTTACAAAAAAGACATTTACAATCAGTTTAACCATCAACACTTCCACTTGACTGACAGCAGGGATGTTTTGTTCATGGATGCTTTCCCAGCACAGAGGACTGTGACTCACTGGCATTAAGTACTTGTTGAATGGAAAATGAGAAGCAGGTGTATTTTGTGAAGAGCAGAACTTGAAACTAGGATTTCTCTTTGGTCAAGAACGTTGACTGAGCTTTGCTCATTCCACATCCTTATTCTTTCTGGGTCATGATATTCATTGTTAGCAGAATGCTGGGCCTGACTGTAATGGGTTGTGAGACTAAGAAATTAAATACTGCTACAACTTCCAAAGGAGAGTGCAACTATTTAGAAGTCTATATTTCAAGAACACTTTGAAGATTGAGCTAGGTCAACTCAAATTTGATATTGGCAGGGTTACTAAAGAAAGAAATTTTACTTTCTAACAGAAGATTCAGCCAAGAGATTTCCAGGAGAATGGACCTATGAGGAGTCCTTGCTTAGTTGGGGAACTTTCAGGTGGCATTGAAAACCAGAGCAGGGAGAAACCATTGATCTCTGGATTTCTGCCACTCTTTGGTGGTACACCTGAGGTTTCCACATGCCGTACCTAGGGAGAAAGCCAAGAATGCTTGGAGAGTATTAGTACAAGCTTTAGGCCCCCAGGTTAATGTGCAGTACTTGCTAGGACACTAAGTGAGGGTCCAGGAAATATGTAAAGGAGCAGTCTTGAATGCTTCTCATATGAGGCCCCAAATAGCCAATGACTGTGGGAGGCACATGGCCACTATGCATCTTAACGGCAAAGGCAAGTCCAGGTCTAGCCTCAGGTCTGACATGAGCAACATGTAGATCCTAGGTGCATGGGGAATCTGTGGTCAGATAGGAATACACAGGCTGGAAGATGAACAGAACATATCATATGCACTGGGCAGAAATAGAATTTAGGGTTACAACAACAGCTTAGATCACAGATTCAATAAACATCTAAAGTCCATACCTACAGACTGGCAATAAGTTATTCATCTTTGCACTGGTTAAAAGGCTTACTTGCTTTCACCTTAGCTTGCAAAGTCTTCATGGTATGGGAGAAAGGAATTAACAAAGGCCATGTTATTGGTACTGATGATTAAGGAGTTGAACTAGAACACTGAAGATTTCTTCCTCAGAAATTCTTGTGTAGTGAGTAAGACAGAGCCTAACTACTAAAAGGCTGAAAACCCTGTTGTACTCCATCCTCTGAGGACTGGCATAAATGAATTCCAGTTTTAGGAACAATATTTTGACTATCTCATTGTCAGAAAGGCCAAATCTTTTCTTCATTTTTGTGATAATTACTTCCAGGATGCAATTGTGGAATTTTTAAACTTAAAAAAAAAAAACACCCGGGCGTGGTGGCTCATGTCTGTAATCCCAGCACCTGGGAGGCTGAGACTGGAGGATCGTTGTGAGTTTGAGACCAACCTGGGCTACAAAGTGAGCTCAAGGCCAGCCTGAATGGCATAGTGAGACCCTGTCTCAAAAAGACAAGGGCCGGGGATCTAGCTCAGTGGCCTAAGCGCCTGCCTGGCAAGTGTGAGGTTGTGAGTTCGATCCCCGGTGCCACACACACAAAAAAAAGGGTGTATTAGACAAAAAGGAAGAGGGAAAGAGGGGGTGGGGGTAGGAGGGAGGAGGGTTAGAGAGAATAACAGGGAGGATTAATACTAAAAAGGATGTTAT